>DWJN01000525.1:0-23366 GCA_018248895.1 Carystus phorcus
GTATTAACACCAATTCTGCTTTTGCAAATAATGGGACCACAGACACCACAGTCATCGTATGACGCCACAATACGAATTGTACGTGGCGCGCGTTGCGACACATGTTTAAAATTAAATTTGAAGAAAAGTCACCATATATTATAAAAACACAATCTTTAAATTGTGTTTACTAAAGTGCTAGTGCTTACTACTTACTTAGATCTAATCCAATCGATTAGTAAAAAACCAACATTTTCGGTTATAACTCATCATCCAAGTTGTCAGATTGACATATTTGGTACGAAAACCATTTTCAGAGAATTCTGAAGAAATTTAATAAAGACATCAGTGCCCTATCTCCTACCATTTCAGAGTCCATAAAGGACAAATAAACAAACATTAATTTTTATAGATATACTAGTTGACCCAGCAGACGTTGTTCTGCAACAAAATAACCTAACAGACCCGGCCACGCGTTGCTGTCACTAAGGTTTACATACTCAATTTTGGCCAATTAATTACCTTACACTGCCATCTGTTAGAACTAACACTGTAAACTGTAACTGTAACTAACTGTAACTAACTGTTATGGAACTAATTCTTTGTGAGATATTAAATAAAAAATTTGCAATAAAATAATAAACGGAGATGTAAGTTTTCCAGTCTTTTAAGTTGGATCAAACTGAACACGGTGTACTAAATTTGAATAAAATCGGTTAAGTAGTTTAGGGAGTTCATCGCGGACAAATACCGTGACACGTACTTTATATATATTAAGATAGATGAATGAGTCTCGACAACAGTTGCTTAGTAATTGATAATTTTGTCCTATTTAGTGCCAGCGTCAGCACCCAACCAGTTCACATGGCATCCCACAGGGGAGCTCCATATGTCAGTGGGTGGCGGAAACTCGGTCGCCATCGATGGTCGCAGCAAGGAGGCCCCCACACAGGAAGACGTAGAAGTTATGTCCACAGACTCGAGCTCAAGTTCCAGTAGTGATTCACAATAGTGCATAGTGAAACGTAGTAAACATGAACACCTCAGACCTAAATCTGTACCTTAAACAGATTTATGAGGTGTTATGTTACCCATATGTGTTCTCCAATTTTTAATAACAGACTATATTTAAATGGCAAAGTTTGATTAATTTTTTACTGATGATGTAATGTGTCTATTATCATGCTTTCTTATGTTAGCTATGATTGAGCCTGTTTTTGTTGAAATATCCCTCGTATCAATGATGTCATATAGCTGCATAGTATTTAAATAGGTTGTTAATTATTATATCTATCCTAATTATATTATTTCATGGAAAATTTTAAATCTTATTGGATTTCTTACATAAATTCTATGTCCAAATGCTGACTTTCTGAGAAGCGTAATGTGAATCGTGGCTAGATAATTGTACCCCATTAATATTAAGTTATATAATAATCTAGTTAGGCACATGAATGTGTGATTCCTATAATTAGTTGTTTAAGTTAATATGCTAGCTGAACTACCTGTGGTCTATATGCAATGAAAATTTGTTATCACTCAATTAAAAAAGAGACAAATTATAAAACAACTTCTCTCTGTAAGTTTCTACATGTGTTATTATTGTACTACATTATGAATTACCTGTACTACATTGTAATACATTGATATATATGATTTATACTGATTATTCAGTGGTTGTTTTATTACGATACAGATGCTGACGATATGTATATTTTATGCGAATATTTTCGACACATTTATGTAAATACGCAACAATATCCAAAGGTCCGAAGTAGATTAGAGGAATAGCGACAAATGGTAGAGGATGTTGGTCTGAAAAGCAATGGAACCAAAGGCGAATAAACGATCATCGACTCTGTTGATCTATCCAATGCGGTGCATATTGCACTCGAAGGACTATCCAGATAATAAAAATTAACATTACCTCCCATTATGTGAATTCAGATGTATTACATAATTTGCATTAGTTAGATAGATAGTTACTTTTATTCAGAAAATTGAGAATTAACTAATTTCATCGAAATGGGGTGGTAACAAGTATGGTATGAAGTGCTCATATGTGATTGATAGAATTACGTAACTGCGAACGCGGTCAGTACCTGGAATGGTGACTGCTATTGGGTACAATTGCTTAAGAGTTTCTGTGCTTCGGAGGGCACGTTAAGCCCTCGGTCCCGGTTGTTATCGTAGATAACAATGGTCACACCATGTTGGTGGCCTCCAGGCGTCATAGAAACTTCCGACACTGGTTGGCCACTAAACCCTCCACCAATCCGCATGGGAGCAAAAGTGAAGTATACTCTAGACCTGCTCAGTGATAAGAAGAGACCTGTACTCAGTAGTGGGCCCTTAATGGGTTGAAGGCAAGTATGGTAATAGGCAGTATTATAAAATATATACGTAATTACGCACTCTGCAGTCTGCACTACGTCTGTCCTACTCAAGTAGATGGAAATGTGAATAATGTAGTTAAATAAATATTTATTTATAGCTACAGTGTTATTTGTTTCTGTAAGTACTGAACTTAAGTATATTGAAAAATATAAAGAATATTTCATTTCATAATTCACAATAAATTAACCGACATTGTGACCTCAAAGACATACCATACAGCAATCGAGCACCCTCGACAGAAGAAACTTAACATTTGCCTCGTCCGTTATTTAGTAAACCACCATTAGGCACAAGCAAGACTGAGTTCAAAACAGAATCGCACAAATTCAAAAAGGAAATAAAGTAGTGACCAATCATGAACGAAAGCTCATTTGCCGCCCTAAGGTTGGCGACGTTGTCTCAACGATTTCTGTATACCAATAACAACAGAAAACGACGATTTAACGTAAGTTTCATTAAGTTACAAGTCCTTCCCATTTTCTTTCGTTTCGGTTATTAGTATTTACCCTCCTACGTAATAGTATGTCACTAGTAGTACCATAGTATTATTACTACTGGCCTTATCGCAACGTAAACACGTTGGTTTGCTTGTTTACATAAATAATAGGGGGTCTCCTTTGTGATAATGTTCCTATAGAGACCATACTGTTTATTGCAAACGTCAAATATTGCTTTAAAACAATTTTAATCTATTTACTGTTGCTGTAAAACCTTGATAATGGGTGAAAGGGCACCAGTTTCAGCAGAAGATACTCTAGTTCGATATGATAATCCTGTATTAGTCACTAAGCAACCTGAAAAAGTCGTGAGTATTATAATTTAGAGATCTCATCCAAAATTATTTATGAAGCTAAGTGGAAGATGTGCGTTTAGTGTGTTGGCAATTATGATGTATTATGCGATTACCTAGGGCTAATCCTTTAAATAAGTACAAAGCAATTATTATAATTTTGAACTGATGGCCTATCAGGTTAAACAAGGTTGGGTACCTCGAAGGGACACTAACCTACTATGAATTTATGTTCAGTGTCGATCAATTGGCTGCAAAAACTTAAAATGAATAAGGAAATTTTTAGATAACTAGGTACGTACATTTTCTACTAAATTTCCAGACTCCTCAAGTAGGGCCGTCTACTCAACCTTGTATACCAACAGAAGCAAAACGGGAAACCGAAGAGATCCTTAATGCGATCCTACCGCCGAAAGAATGGGAAGAAGATGGACAAATATGGACTCAAAAGGTACCAGTTCTGTTTCAAAACTAGTTGATTGCTCCAGTGTGGCAGTTTTTAACTATTATAATAATTATTAGGTACCTATGTCGGTGCACGACAGCAGCTTCGTCGGTTTAATATTGGATATATAATTTGATTGTTATTAAATTTATAGAATGTATTTATTCGATTGGATGTACATGGTCCTTTTAATATTTCAGTTCGAGTATATCATAAATTTTCAATGAAATATTTTAGATATCTTCAACTCCTGCTACGAGATTGGATGTCATAAATCTTCAAGAAATGTTAGATACTCGTCTACAGCAGCGCCAAGCGAGAGAAACTGGTATTTGCCCTGTTCGTAGGCAACTTTACACGCAATGTTTCGACGAACTTATTCGTCAAGTATGTGGTTATTTGTCTTGTTATATTACCTACGAGTAAATATTACATAGGTACGTCTTTTACAAAAATACTTTTATGTATGCAGGTAACAATTAATTGCGGTGAAAGAGGGCTTCTATTACTAAGAGTTCGCGATGAAGCTAGAATTACTATGGAAGCCTACCAAACTTTATACTGTAGTTCTATTGCTTTTGGTATGAGAAAAGCTCTGCAGGTAATATATGGGTACTTTAATGACGTGGAATAATATGCTACAAGTAACTGTTACCTGTTATTTAATTAAAAACTGTTTCTATGCGTTCTGCAGTCAGAGCAAGGGAAATCGGATCTTTTAGATCAAGTAGCAAAGTTGGAAGCTGAACGGTCAGCGCTGGAGAAACAATGCCTGGAGCTGAAGCAAAAGACCGAACAACTGGAGAGGCGAGCGGCAGAGCTGCGCGCGGCCGAGGAGAAACGTCACCAGGAAGAACTTTTAGCGTTGAAAAAGACCAACGCTCAACTCAAGGTATACTCCCGTTTATTATTACTTATTAGCAGCTTGTATGACGTGTACCTGCGCCTTTTGAAAGACCTGTTCCTTATTGTATGATGTGTACCTACCCCTTATTGAATGTTCCTACTATAAGATTTATTACTTCATCTTTCCGTCCTAATAAACATAATTATACAACGTTCCATGGGTAACAATGTTATTAACTATATTGTCATATGGTATATAGAAAAAAAACTGTTCGATATCCGTAGTATAGTGTAGAAACTCAGGTGATACCGTACTTCTTTCTAATGATTTCTGTCATGAGCTTAGCTTATTAGCTAAGTTTTAACATCTGAAGGAACAGAAAGGAGGAAATCCGGACATCTGGTTTTTATTGCTAAATCATCAGCTGACCGACGACCCGGCGAATTGTCGCTGTCAGTCGCCAGTATTCTTATTTGGCGCGTGTGTATTAACCCTTACAACACTGTTCGTTACAATAGTAGAACCTTCATTCGCAACAGAACTAATAGACGTTTTATTATTGTATTTAAATTTCGTACGATTATTCCCATTTTTCTGGCTCTCACCAGCTTCTTATTAAAAAATATCGAATTTTAGAGTGATTTCGGACAGAATATTTAAGAACATTGTCTATAAAATATTTTAACTAAATTTTATATATTCTGTTTTGCTTTACAGGCACAACTGGAGGGAATTATTGCTCCAAAGAAATAATTGGTTACGTAATTTTTACTGAAATTTTAATTATATCATGATTGTGTGTGTCTTAGACATAAAATATATGAATCTTATTATTATCTAAGAGCGGTTGTAGAGACTGCCTATTCTAATCCTGGCATTTATTGGACTTGTTTGTTTAACTAAGGTGTTGAATAAAACTGCATTGTACTTTTATTAAAATATATATTAAACCATTTATTGGACAAACATACAATATTTCAATTAGTTTACAATCCACATATTGCTAAAACTTTATAAAGATATAAAGGACACACATAAAAACCATTCTTCCATTCAACACATCAAACCATTCATTGCAATAGTTTATCTATTAAATATTAGTCAAAACATGTAAATTTTATATCAACAACGGAAATATACATTATTTTGAGATTGGATAAAATGTATCTAAGTGTTTAAAAATTATTATTGGACATCAAAAATGCAAATTCTATCATCATTGTTTGTAAATGACAATATAATAAAACAAATTAAAAACAAAAATAATTAAAGTCGACGTAAAAAAAAATATTGGAATAAAACTATTCGCAACTATACATTAAATCCATTTGAGGAATTAAGGCACCACATACATTGAATAAAACTAAAATTTTAAATAATATTCTAATACACCATAAACATCGACACAAATACTGTAAGATTTCAACTATGACAATGCACTTAATGTTTTACAATTACATTATGAATAGGGTCATATCGGATAAAGATAACGGTGAAGTCGTGTGATGCCAACTTTGTTACAATAGTCGAACGGAAAGTTCCACGGCGCGGTACTCGCTAGTACCCGATGGTAATTATGGTATTTACACCTTAATTTTACATAATCTCACAAACTTCTCCCAACACGTTCTTTATACACCATCAAATCACATTCCCCCAAACGTTCACTTAGCAGGTACAGCATCAACATTCAGTCGAACAGTTAAAAACTTGCACGGAATGAAAGTTATTAAAATTAAATACATAAAGTAATCAAAATAAAAACACATTATTTATTTAAGAAAATATATAGGACGCCTATCACAAACCTACGATCTCCGTCAAAATTACAATAAAAGAAAATAATAATAAAAAATAAATTGTGATCAAAATAAAATGCCACCGTAAACGCGTCGCTCGCTAGTGGATTTCTTCAATATTGCCAAGTTAGATTAACGCAAAAGTCGGTGGAATTCTAAACTTATTATCACAGTTATAATACAATATATAGATGGAAACCCGCTCGTGTCGTTCGTTTCTAATGAAGAAATCTACAATCAAGTTGAATAGGACGGCCGTATGGAAGTAAGTCGGTCGTCACGTACCTTAATGGTGAAAAACATAGGTCCATATATCGACATACATTGGTATTGTAAACCTTGAAAGAACATTAATTTGATATAAATGTCCCTCATATGGTTGATTGTATATAGCTAGTAATTTTCTTTTTTACAATATATTGAAACCGTCTACGACTATAAATCTCTTTTTTGATTTGATGTAGAAATTTTGCACGAAGCCAAAATGTATTGTTTAAGTTGACCAGTTACGTAGGTAGTTAAATAGGTTTTTTAAATTATTAGTACAATAAAGTGCAAATTATATCAGTATATAAAAAAAATGGACAAAAAACCTAACCTTGTACATGAACCATATGAAGACATTTATATATTTTACGAGTTGATACATCAGCCTGTCCAAAGTAATGTGTAGTTTGCGTTATTCAAACATTTTATGTTCTTTTGTAATGCTGTTTTCGCATTAGTTTTGTGCTTCGTGTTAATGACGCGTAATAACACCGCCAATGTAACTCTGCGGCAAAACTCGACGACACAAGCAGGCGTGGCTGAGATTAAAAACGGGGTTTAATGAACGAACGTATAAGACAACATGGCTGTGATACGAGACAGAAAAAACAGAATGCATAACGCACGAATTTTTAATTAATTTTGCATAAAATAGCAATGAACTAAAGAAAAAGGCAATATTACAATCATTGGTGAATTGGGTTAAAAAGTTACAAAGGTTGTCAAGACTAAATGCGTACGACTAAGTACGTAACTTTAGGCGGAACATACTTAACACACGTGCAGAGTTACCATGGCGGAGTAGTAAGTCTACCAATCTTTTTGGCCTCTCCGAACTGTAAGAAGTTCAAACTAACACATCAACGATAATTCTTGGTTTTTGCACGTTCCCTTGATACGTTAATTAAATATTGCGTAGTAACCTGCGCATATATTAGTATCTTTATACGTTTATATTCGTTTCTTGATACATAATTACAAATGTAACAATAGTTTTATGTCACTTTATAAATTTTGAAATAATCCAGTTTAATTTATTAGTAAAACTACACTTCCAGGTCACCAGAGGCCATAAAGATTGGTGCGAGCTATACATAAGTACAGACGTAGTGATTGCGTTCACTGCGACGTTTCGGTATAAGTAGTGAGGCGTTGAGCGGGTCCTACGGGAATGGCTGTGACTCGGCCCGCGCCTCCGTCCAGCAACGGGTTGACCACTTGCACTATATCCGGTTGTAGTGAAGCGTCACGTGTCACGCCCTCTCCCTCCCCCTCGCCCAAGTCGCTCATATTCCCCAGATCGACTGGCGCCGTCTCGCTACTGGGGCTCGTTGTCAATTCCAGAGATATTATTTTCTCTTGTGTCGTCTCCACCTAAACAATTCGTCAACGACACTTTAATACAAACAATCGAAGCAACCGAACAGAATTACACAACGTTAGTCACGAGAAATTGACGATAACAAGAAGTAATGAAACTACTGCTTACCAAAGTAATGGAAATGATTGTATGAGATGTACACAAATGGACGATAGGAATTTGAGTGTTATAGACTAGTTCAATTTAGGAATTGTAACATTTACGGAAGTAAATTAAAGTACCATGCTCTACACTACGTTAGTATTGAAGTAAGGCGTGAAATTAGGCCACAAAGCGTTAAAAGTTTATAACAGGAATTGCAACAAACCATATCCTCTTTTCGCTGGCTTTCCGTGGCTAGAATCCAGGTATTGTCTGACAACGATACACAAATATTAAGTTAGCATGCCATGCTTAAACATCATGCAACACACACATGTGACGTATATAATATAATAATATATTACAGTATTACATACATTTATTATTTAGTATATTATCAATCACCTAAAGTTTGTTTTACATATATTAAGGATCGTTTAGTTATTGTTTTTATAAAAATATTTTTCAACATCGTGTCGCTACCACCATATCAGTAAATTAATTGTATGTGAGAAAGGACTATGTGCGTATGTATCTACAGCTTCTATTACATCTACTAGGCCAAACTGAAATTCGAACACCGTGATTTAATTTCGTGCTAAATATGTGCAGTACGGTTTCAGTACAAGTCATCGGTCAGTCGTATAATCTTCAGTTAAGTTCTTCAATAAGTTTACTCCCTTTGAATCAATCCGTCAGTCCTTCGATAAAGTCCATGTCAAACGCGTTACCACTGTCATAATAATACAGCACGTAGAAAGCTAAGCATACGTTGTAAGATACACAAACTATTTATGTATTTAATAAAAATAAGATATAATAAAAACCACACACGAAACAGCTTTGCTTGTGTACAGCGTCTTCTATTTATAAAAAGAATGTAGCAGAATGTACAGTCGCGAATGTACCTCTTTCTCAATGACTTTCTCAATGTACTCGACGGTTCGCACTTTAGTCTCTCCGGTGGTGGGACACACATATTCCTCGGTGCGCAGGGTAATGCGTTCGTCTAATAATTTTTCTTTCTCCTTCACGGCCAGTATTGGGCCCGGTTTTGTACGTAACGCGATACGTGGCAGGGGCCATTTCTATAATTTGTAAAGCCAATTTGACATTCACTCCCCATGATAAAGACAATTGCCAAGCGACAACAATACCCAACCCAACATTTAACACAAGTCTCATATGTTATAGTCGAGATATTAATATAAGACTTAACACAAGATCATTAGTTACAGGGCATTGCTCTAAATTTCAGCGTTATACTGTAGTTTTTAGGCATATATGAAGATTTAATATATTTTGATTACTCATCAAAATGTAACATAATGCACCAATGTTGTTAATTAATTAATTAATGTTACAGTTATTGACAAACACAGATAGTACTTACGTATTACAATACATATAACATTATGTTGTGGAAAGAACAAATATTTTTGTGGGTTGCTTTTTCAATATCCCAAATTATTTGAAAATGTTATAAGCAATTTATCAAACAAATAATTCAATTATAAAATTTTACTAACAAAAAAATATGATTTATCCGATCTGGTCTTTCCACCATACGATCCACTAAAACAATTTAAATGGATATTATCCAACGTAATTGTAATCGAATTAGTTAATTACCTCTGAAGGAGACTTTTCCATTGTTGGTAGTTCTCCTATAATTTCATGCGCTGGACCCACCATGCTTTTAATAGCTTTTTGCGATTCTATCGCTTCCTAAAATATTATAAATTTCACAATTACACATGTGTAAGTTCTCACACATTCATAACAACATTAATGTTATTGTGTCCATTTGTTCACGTGCTATTGCATGCAGCATAATCGATTTAGCTTAGTTAGTAACAATACTATTTTTAAACCCTATTTTTCCCACAATTTTTTATGTTGTAACTTACCTAATTACGATAAATATATCTAAAGTCTCCATCACGAGAATAAGTTCTAATAAATAATGTAGACAAAAGCTTCATTACGTACATAGTGACAGTAACAATTTAACCAAATTCAGTCTCAAATTTAAACTAAAGTAATATTTGAGAAATACAAAAACTAACAAATATTTCAATTATAATAGTAAAAGCGCTATAATTAGGGATATAAAGTAGTGTCGTACAAATTTTCATGAAATAAAACTTTTGCTATGTCTATCTTTAAAAAACAGCAAAATTAAATATCCTTCGAATCGAATTATTGTAGTTTTGAGGAATATTAAAAGAATATAAATCTGATCTGGGTATAAAATCGGACTAACTAAGGTTAGACCTTTATCTCATCTCATCTTATTTCAGAACATGAAAGATTATAAAAAAACAGTTTCTTTTTAAAAGATGAATTAACAACAATTTCAATATTTCTTCAGGCAGTTGTTAATGATGTGGTGGAGTTAACATTTGATGTTGTAATCAAATGTTGTTAAATAAAACTTATTACAAAAGTAGTGTTTTATGTGGTGGAAAATTGCGAATCTCTGAATTTTTGTTAACAATATTTATACCTTCGCGTGACGGGGACTTTGTATGTATTTAAATGATTTGTTACGTAGAAGTTTTTATGAAGCAATGTATTTGCCAATATTTTGTTTTATATAGAATAAAAGTTAATCACATTATTCTATTATCTAACGGAACCTATGTTATAATGGCTGTGATAAATTGTAATCACTTAAAACACACTGTTGATATTTACGCTCTTGTATCGAATAATTTCAGTGACGGGAGAATTACGTTAAAGCTCCCTAATATATACAAGTTTAATTTCCTGTATCTAAGCATTTGAACCAACTAGCAAATATTACTACTAGCATAAATATTAAATTAGACTATTTAATAGAGATCTACATTCGTACAACCATGAAACGTACAAATTGTTAGCTGAGTTAAGCTAACATTCCCAAAAACTATGGCGATTATTTGTTTTTTTTTTTTTTTGATGATCATATAATGTTATCTTTTCTACGTGTATCTTTAGAATCTGCTGCTAATATTTGCAGTTATGAGAGAAAATGATGTAATGAAAATGATTCATCAATAAATGCGTTAATTCTAAGACGCTAGCTAATGAAATTAAAAGTTTTATTCATTTAAGTATAAGTTATAAAGGAATACATACATGTAAAAAAATATCTGTACAGCCACCTTGTTCCTTATCCAACGTCGAAAATTTATTGATATTTATTAGTGTCTAGTATAAATTAATTCAACAAGAACATAATTATTTTGGAACACTGATTAATTTTGAAAGAATTATTCTCGTGCATAGGTACTCCTTTAGTGTTTAATATTAGGAGCAGTTAGTCGATTTAGAAAATGATGTGCCAACCTGCTCGAGCGATCGTAACCGAGCCGCTCGCCAAGCCGCGCGCCGAGCCGCTCGCGTCTCCGCGTCTTCATTATCGCCGCCCTCGCGACCCGCGCGTCTGCGAGCCGACTTCGCTGAAGGACTTACACCACCCGTTGAAACACTGTCAAAGTATATCCCTTTTGTTTGTATATAAATTAACAAATAAATGCTACACTCTAGGATTCCCTGTGCGATTACAGTTTACACACACATAAACTGAGAACAGAAATTTAAACTTCTGGATATAGGTACTACACGCAAGCAAAAGTCTTATGTAAATAAGGCTGTTGTAGGCACAATTGAGTGAATGAGCCGTTTGATGGTGATTGGTTAGAGTCACCAATTGTATCAGTTTTCGCCGTCTCCTCCACGTTAAAAGGCACTTTTAACAAACGGTAGATGCAAAATATTTTATATACATAAATGGCATTATAGTATTTGTGTCTATTTAGTTGATACTTAACAATGTCTCACGTACACTAATAGAGAGGGTAGCTGTCAGCCGTCAGTCGAGTAGACGACTCGGTACGGGTTAGACGTGCGTTCGCGCTCGTGTGTATGTAGTAGTAAGACAGGAATACAAGTACTGCCCTAGATTTTACTTTGGAGAATACCATACGTACATGGGATATTACAGGTATGAAATATTCAGTTTGTATGGTACCTATGGCCGTTCTCGTATGGCTCGTCATCCGAATGCGAGCTGTCTCCGCTCTGGCGGTCCTCCCCCGGGGACCACGAGCCGAGCTGCGCCCGCGACAGAGTCGCCATCTTCCTTTCCTCTTCTTGCTTCAATTTCTCCACCTCATCCGCAGACAGGAATGTGAATACTTTATCTGTATCATAAATATACCCTCAGTTAAATTAAATACACATTATTTTAAAAATTTTACAAAATTGGTATACTCATGGTAAAAAATTATGAAGTAGTAAACATTAAAAAAATCCAGTCAAATACAGAATCTTCTCCTTTATTGAAGTTGATTACAAGCAAAAACGTTTTTACACAACTGAAGATCATAATTAAAAATGTGTTTTTTCATTGAACACTCAAGTCACGATCAAGTACTCAGTTGATGTTTTTTTTCTTATACAAAGTATTAAATAATCATTAGATGTATAAAACATTTTATGTATAAAATTAAATACGGTACCTTGTCTAGGCGATGATTTGTGACTTTCTTCCATTGCATTCTCGAAAAACTTTTTCTTATCGCTGACAGACGCTTTCACAAAATTACCAGAATGAGGTGGGGAAGCCTGGGAACATATCAAATTATGTAAGCACAAGTTTAGCGTTGAACAATATGTTATAAAATTGAATCATAAATCATTAATGAATAAAAATAGCGCATGATATATTATATGATACAAGGCACAGAAACCCCTTTACCAGGCAGTTAAACACCCATGCGTTCCAAATTAATTATGACTGTAAATAAAAATAAATAGATGCACAAATCAAAGTTAATAATGCAAGTAAATTAATAAAACCATGCAAATAATATAGAAATGCAAGTTAATTGTCACAGTTTGTTTTTATAATGTATGAGGTATGAGGTAATGACCATTTCGTATGTGTTTTAGTCAAGTACTCGGGTCGGGTTGTCGACGAACACAATCAAAAGAAGCTGAGTGTGTGTAGTTATAATGCCGTACATTAATTATTACCTCGCCGATGGCGAAGGATTTGATTTTGCTGCTCCATGCGGGTTTCAGGGTGGATGCGGGCGAGGTACTCCCCTCCCGCGCGGTATCCGAACTGTTCGACAATATACCGGCCTCGTGCGCGGTCGTCACATCTCCAAAACGCACTCTTCTCTCCGACTGAACACTTTTCGGCATGTCGACCGTGTTAATTGGAACAGTTCGTGTAACGTTTGCATTTATGTCCTTACCCAGGGAGCTAACTAGCGTCGGGGAGAATTGGTGCTTTTGATTAGAGTAATGGGACTGATTGGAAGCGCGCTCAGGCTGAGGCGAGGTGTACGGATTATACGTTCCGGCAACGGTTGTCAAGGACGGATAGGGATTAGTGGGCGGATAGGTCGTCGAATGCACCATGTTCGGTGATATGCTACGGGTTCTCAAATCATGTAAAGAACTATGAGAAGGGACGGGATTAGTTTCAGAAAAATGCTCCTTATCGGGGTGCAAGTAACATGGGGAATTTGGTACATGGGACACCGTCGGAAGTGTCGTATAATAGGCATGCAACAATTCCGGCGGATCCGGTTCCCGAAGCGGACTAACAAATTCTCTATAATACTCGTTGCTATTATCATCGATAAGCGGAGCATCTGTCGTCCGCATAATTTGATACGCTAGTACGTCGGATATCACGGCGGCTCGCAACACGTCAGTTTCGGTCGCGTTAGCTGTCATTACGGGACGGATGTTGTTGTTCATGGAAGGGAGCGATTCGTTATCGGGCGAATTGGTGGAATTGGAAGACTGGAGCGAGGTATCGGCGACGACGGGTTCAGGGAGAACGACACGTTCGGGAATCACTGTAATGAGCGGCTCGTCAAAATCGTCGCCACCGAAGGCGGTATCGAACGGGAGCGGAGGTGGAATGATAAGATCATCGGGCAGCGCGGAACCCGCATCGGAGCTCTTCGATTCCCTAAACTCCACGCTCGTCGGTCGACTGATTAGTAGGGAGCTAGACGTCGGGCATGCATCGTTAGTAGCGAAGGGGTTCTCCCATTCGGCGGCATGCACTCCATGCGGCGGGGGGAGGGGAGACGTTCGATCGGTCGTCGGGGTGTGTCGTTCGTGTATATCGTGTGGTTCCCGAGTGAAACTAACTCGCTTCGTTTGCGGTTTGCGAGGCACTTGTGGTTTCTGTTTGGCCGGCGGGGGCGCTGGTGGGTCGATGGGCGTGCCGGGCGAGGTGTCGCCGGCGGGCGTGGCTGGTGGCGTCGTCGGCGAAGGACTCTTCACTTTCTGTTGCGTGAACACCGCGAGCGGCGAGGGGGACACCGCCTGCGCGCTAGACGACTAACCAAACCAAACCAATAATGTACACAGAGCAACGCAACTCATTACATTAGCTACGTGCCAAATAAACTAAACATAACGACTCGTGTGTCTCGGTGATCGTTTACTGTTATCCATATTTCTTTATATTTCTGGCTACGTCAGCATAAACGACTTGCACGAAAACGTAGCATAAATCAAATGAAACTTTCAAGTAAACAAATGCAGCGTTATCCACCAACGGATTTAATCAGCGGCAAACAAAAAAATCTTCCAAAATAAATGCCATTGAAAACATGCTAACGAAAAAAGTATCTGATGTGTAAATAAGAATAAAAAATTCTTTTGAAACAAAGTATACTTTAATGCAACACTAAAATATAACTTGGACATTCATGATTATAGTTTAATAATAATGTATAAAGAAGACAACAAATTTAAAAAGTTCCAATATTATTATCCAACGTTAAATAATTGGCAGTTATAAATTTGGCGAAACATTACAACAATACATAGAATAAAATCTAAACTGACAATTACAACGATGACACGACTGATATGTCAATAATTATTGACTAAAATGGCCGAGAAGTATGACGAATTACGTTATTATAGGCGACCGACGAAATAAATTAGAAGAAAAACAATAAATAACAGAGAAAGCAATATGTTTGCATAATTATATTTAACTTTATATTTTAATACTCGTGAGTTGATTGAGATTTATCTGAAATTTGAATTAGGAGAAGGAAAAGTAGTTAATCACTTTAACATTTTGCCAAAATATATTTAATTATTACAGTCGTACGTTTTTAATGATGTATATAATACCCCGGGACAATACAAGTTGTTACGAGATAGTATGAACAAATACAACGGATGTATAGTAAACAAAAAATACACATTTAACTGACATAACATCTACGTGTCCGAGAATCGAACTTTCATCGTTATCCCTGCTGAAAAGTTAATAATCAAACGGACTATTATATAAACTCCAACCTTTATGTACATTTTGATATAAACGCAATCAATTCACGAGTATTAAATTCATATATTATATTTAAGTAGATTGCAATTATATAAAAAAAAAAACATATTTTTTACAGCTTAATAAAGCACACAGTTGAGGTTACCTGGTTATAGTTTACATTGAATATAAATTCCCCCTAAATATAAAAAATGACTAACAATACACAATCAAAACTTTACAACTGCTAGATGAAGTACGTCAAGTATATAATTTTATTAATAGTTCCTATCATTGATTATTACTCAATATTGGTCTTTCAGATTAAATAGTTGTATAAATATAAATAAATTACTAAATGTAAATAAATTACTAAGGCATATTATGTGTGAATACAGGAAGTGTTTATAATTGTTTGTGTAACAACAGTTCTCGTGGCCGTACTAGTCAACTCGCTGCGAACCTAACGAAAAATTACAATGAAAATATATTTTCATTGCTCTTTATACAAAACATGACATGGTGCATTAACTGATTATTTTACAACATGATGCCTAGTTTCCACTTCCACGCACCTAATAGGAAATAAATGAACAGTAACAACATAACGTACTGAGTCCTTTAAAGTAAAATATAAACTAAAAATGGTAGAATGACACGAAGTCGAATCACGATCTTGTAATCATCACATCGATAACTTTATTCATAACAAATAGGGTTTATCAATTTTTAAATGCTGGGTTCATATTTAAATAACAAAAGTTAATATGTTTCATACACTACTCACGCTATATTTAAATTGCTTAGTACGTCCACGCGTTAAAGAGTAAATAGTCTAAACATACATATAAATGCTAGAAATACCACCCGTGCCCGTAGATTGGTAAAACCAGTTTCACATTTTACCATTATCTAACAATAAATCGATAAATTCTTATCTATCGCGGCTGAGAGCTGAAATACAACTGTATCCAATGTCAAGCAATTTTTAGCGTTAAATCAAAACTGCAATAAAAAACAAATAATGTATAGGCCTTTTAAATATTTAATATTTGAGCAATTACCACATCTTTTACCGAACTGAGAACGAAAATGTTAGTTATGATTTTCATTCATATCTTCAAGACATCATTACATAAAACACGTACTAGGTCCCAGATTTTCTTTAATAAAACTACTGCTGATAAACTTAGCCACATACAAAATGTCCCATGCGTCCTCAAGTTAAAGAGAGTAAAGGGGTTGGCCTACCAGGTGTTTCAAAAAATATTTATTGAAAAATGTTTTCACTGCTGGGATATTGAGTTTTTTTATTTTTTTTTACATTTAAACTATTTGCGCAGATCACAGATTAGATTGCAGACGGTTTTTTTTTTCAAGTTTTAGTTTAATTGAATTATGATACCGGAATTTAATTAATTAGGAAATCCTGATAAAATCATTTGTTTCGATTTTCTTCTGCTTAATTTATACGTACGTACAAGTGTAAGTGCTGAGCAAATATTGTATATAATTTTAACTCCTAATCGAAATTAAATAAAAATGATAGAACACTGGTTACTATCAAAGAAATATAAGAAACCATTTCGTATCAAAGGGATCAATTTCACACAAAAGTATTTTTATGGTTTGTCGTCGTCGTTATGGGACACCCTGAATGATAAAATAAGTCGCCAGCGACTAAACAAAACAACAAGCTGCATTTCAGCTATCAACCTTCGATCTTAATCGTATTTCACTTATTTTACATACCCTCCACCGTTTTAAGTTCAAAAACGATTATTTAACTATTATATACATAGTACACATTTTCTCAAAATTCCAATTAAACACTCGCAAAAATGTAGCATTGCATTCTATAAATATTTAAAATGTCACAATAAATTTCATAATGTACAGTGATTAAATCGAGATGTAAATACTAATTTAGGGTGCTCCGGTTTCATTACGACAGTAACATAATTATAAAAAGTAATAATAATGCAGAAGTTTTATAAATTTTGATACTGATTTCTAACATAATAAATACCTACTACTTAGAATACAAAACTGGTATGTGTTGTAGATAAGAAGCGAAATACCCAGTTGTGATTTTAATATAATATGTAGTGTAGCGTTATTTGCCGTAAACGTTTATAAAAGTCTTTAAAATATAATCCGTAAACGTGATAAGTAGCCATTCACCTTTCACTATCTATTTACACTACTTTGGACAGAAGTATAATTTGAAGTACTAAGTGTTTCCTTCCATTTCCTCAGGGTTTGCTTTCTGCAATGGACGTAATACGCACAGTCAGTATTTATACAAAGTTATAACATTACCCAACGATTCGATTTTAAAATGCAATTATTCTAACACATAACGACAAACTAAGACAGCATGATTTGAACATAACACTACCAGTGACATTACTAAGACATTTTGTAACAAAATACATAACATCAAGAGTTCCACAGTAAATTTTCAACAGATTTAACACCAGAAAATAATATAAGGTTTAAATAAATCCAGGATACATGCAAAACACTTTCGACTGACGAGATGCATTTAGGAGACAGTTCCAGAGACATATTCAATCCAAGTAATAGTTTCGTTCGGCAAGATAACCTTTCCAACATTTTAAAATTAACTACATATTGAATAATTAATTAAAATATATACTTAACAACATTTATTTTGGAAGATAATATACTTAATATATTGAATTATATACTTAAATAATAGTTATAATAATAGAATTTTCATGCAAGATATATACTACAAGTTTCATGCTATAAAACAAATAATCATTTGTTCACTTTTAAGTCGTGCAAATAAACTTTGCTTTTTGGCAATCACACAAGGAATACTTCATAAAGTTCTGTTATAATACGAGCTGTACAATATACAATATCATGCCGTGGAAAAATATTATTTTATTATAATTAGTAATTTGCTATACTATTGTACAGTAATCTAATAAGAAATTATGCAAACTAAGTTGTATCAATCTAAATTGATATCTACGCACTATATTAGCGATAATCAAAGCTAATTCGATTAAAAGTGAATAGTTACAAGCCAATCTGTTATGCACACATTAAAAAATATGTATAAACAAATTAATGTCAATTATAAATTGACAGAAAAGAGGACATCTAGCAAGATTTGAACCTGCTGTTGAGGCTGGCTTGGCCAAAGATAAAATGTAATTAGAGAATAAATGTTTATAGAACAAGGATATAAGGAATATCATACGAATATCTGTGTATATTTATATTAGAGCCAATATTTTCTTTATCAAATGTAAACTGGCAGAATCAATGGTCCAGTAGACGGGTAAATCAAGTTGTATATTAACCAACGCTGAATTTAATTAAACAGGATATTACATACAATATATAACGTATGTATATAAACGTTATCATAACACCTATATATCCTTGTTCTAGCTTTATATACACATAGCACTACTATGTTCCAAGTACAAGCTAGAAAATTGAAAATGATGAGCTGCAAGACTTAAGTTGCGCTCAAAGTAATTTAATAATACATTAGCTGATGTAAATTAAGGCAACATTTAGAGGGACTGACTGACCTGAGGTTGGAGGGTGTGTTTGGACATAACAACGGTGGTGGTTTTGTGTTGGGGTTCCGGCGATGTGGGCGGGGCCGGTTCGAGAGCCATGCTTTCTACTGCATGCACTATATCCATTACCTGAAAATTATTTTAAATAAAAACACAACTAGGTACTACTGCCAGGCCATACACTGATAATACTACACACTAGATGACATTATCTCACTAAAAATAAAGAATTATGAAAAGGAAGCCTGGATATTATAAAACCGCCAGTTCCGCAAAGGTCAGAAATTTTAAAAGAAATGTTTAAAAGTTCTGTTAAAGAGTTTCTTTCGCCGTTTCTTCTCGGTGTAAATGCACCTTTCCGAAGCGGTGGTAGAAACAAAAAATTACATGCATATAAGTGTACTGAAATAATACCTATATTGATGAATAATTTTGTATTTGAATTTTTAAAACCTTCCTAGAAAATTATCATTTTAAAAGGTTAAATATATATACAGGTACTAAACGAAAAAAAGGCAAGTTGATAAACGTTGCTTAAAAAAATAGCCATGCAGATTATTACAAAATCTATGTTCTGTTTCACTTCTAAGCAAACATATCACATAAGTTGCTCTCTTTCGCGTACGAATGAAAAGAAATATTACAACTCGTCTATAGTCTTATCATTCTACAGCTACTAGGACATTAAGATCAAAAACATACATTCAACACTAATGCTCTCGAAAATGACCATACATAACAAATAATTTAAAGTCTAAACATATTGTATTTATTACCTTTTCAGGTGTGGATTTTTCTCTTACTTCGGCGACTTGTTTCTCATGTTCAAACTCTACTAAGTCTTGTTGGAATTGTTGCTCCTGCAAATGTATAATTAATTTTAGTTATGATATCCCTCATTATTGTACTTAGACACTTAAATCAAATCCAACAGTACAAAGTGAAATAAATAGCATTGTAAAGTATCTTACATGAATTATCATTTACTATTAAATTAAACCTTTATTATGAAGTAATGTTACATGATATATGTACATATATGAGTTTAAAAAGATTGTACAATTACTTATTGCATTAGAGATTTTCAGAAAACAGTATAACGCATATAATTTCAATGAACTATGCAAAATTAATTACTCATAATTTTACTTGAGTATATTAAAGTGTCGAAAATATTTCTAAATATATTTAAACAAGGGCATATCATTTTCAATTTAATACCTTTGATTTATTCATAATATTGTTCTCGAAATTCTAAATCTCATACTTATATCAAATAGATACTAATTCATAATCATAAATCGTCTTAACATCAAAACACGAATTAACTCCAATTAATATAAAAATAAATAAGAAATGTATTTGTCTTTAATGAATCGTCAGTTGATGTAGGTATGAAAGAATAAGTAATTCAAAGATATATAGCATATAAATATATAACATGTGTACAAACCTGTTGGTGATGGTGTAACGGTTCATCCCTGTCAAGACTGGACGTGGAGTGAGACAGAGAACCGCCCGTCTCTGCCGTCCCGCTCTCGCTACCGGTCTGTTCAAACGTCGAGTGAGTTTCAAAACGCTAACTACAACTACGTTTGCTTTAAAACGATAATTGTGACATGTGAATGTAAAAATTCATGTGAACTACAAAACTCTAAAGCTTTGTGTAACACATTCAAGTTATCACGAATCAGTGCTCTCTATCCTAATATCAAACAGCGTAAACGTGAATTAAGACAATTCAAAACGACACATATTAATGACAATAGTAATATTAATTAAATAACATTTCCCAACGATATTTTTTTACACAAACTATAGATTCTTTAATTTAAGTTTAGTTTCATTTCTATAAAATGTGCAACTAATTAACTGATAGATATTTTACACACGCACCATAAGACGTGAACGTAATTGGTTTTACGTCAACGGCCATCGCTAGTATTCTATGTATCTATTATAAAAATATGTTACCTGTGTGACAATACATATTCCTAAAATAATCCTTTACATAGACGTAATAATTCTTTACATCATTAATGTACGTGCTAACTTACCCTATTTATAACGTTAATAAGCGTGATAAAATGATGAAGTTCCATATATAACGTGTCACTATGTACTCACAGTAAGTTTCTCGGGTCTAGTGTATCCGTAGCACACGACGAGGTGCAAGGGCGCGTTTGTGGCGGACCGAAGGGCGTTCACCGCTTCGTTGTGTGTAGCGCCCAGGAGGGACACGCCGTTCACTTCCAGAAGACGCATGCCCACCTATTTGTAGGAGATACAAAAAAATTGCTATTAAACTCACAATCATAACGTTACGCAGTAGTTTACATTTGAGATATTGTCAGACGTCCCTAAGCGTTTATGGAATATTCGTGTCATTAGAGTGTATGTGACATGATCACATTCATAAATTCTAACTAAAAGAGAACTAAGAATCCGAGGTGTTCCAAATTAAAAAAAATTAAGGCGCGTTTAAAAAGGTAAAGCGGATAAGTATAGCTAATTATCGTTTTAAAATAACTCATAGAGGTATCGACAGCTAAAGTATATTTTTTCGATTTTTTTTATTCTAAAATAAAATAAGTGGTAAAAATTTATATAATCTGAGTAACGTTAACGCAGGATCACTACCATTTTCCCTAAATAAGCTCTAATGCAACTAAATTTGAACAAAACAGTTTTAAAGTTAACAATTTGTGTATTCAAGCCTTATTTACAGAAATTCGGACACTGTTATGGATGTAATTTTGATTACATATTTGGTAATGTATTATAGAAAAAGTACGGTACAATTACTTCTCCCATTATCTTCATTTTATAAATACAATACACGTAATAGCAATACCTTCAAACGGCCATCTCTCCTCGCGGCACCGCCACTGTTTATTTTCGATATGAAGACACCTTCGTCGTTCGGGTCGTTGGGATTGCCACGTTGTCCGTTCAATCCGCCCTTAATGTGCATGCCCAGTTTCTCGCCCTCTTGCTTAATTATCGTGAGATCCTACAAAACAACCACCCTCTTATAACACCACATTTCAATACTACATAAGGAAGCAAAAATTTTTTTTATAAAATTATCTATATCCACGCATTGGCTACTGAAAAAAATTATATTCACAGTCGATTTTTATAAACACATCTATTATTCTTAAACCACACAAACAAAGAATTTCACAAAAACATCATGCACGTGGGCATGCATGCAAAGCTCTTTACATCAATCCGATACAACGCTACCAACGTTTTTACAGGCTCATGCAAGTACAAACCGATCATAACCTAGCTGATATAGATGCGGGTTGTTGCACGGGTGTTACAATGCATGTAAGCATGTTTAAACAAAGACATAATAGACAGTTAAATCTTGATATAGCAAAATAAAATATTCTTATAAAGTTACGGTTTTAAGTATTAAAAAAATGAAAAACTTTCTACATAATATTGTTAAAGCGTTTTACGAAATAACCATTCAGTACGACGGTAGCTGAACACACGGAACGGCTGGGGAGGGGGTGGGTCTGACATACAATAATAATAATATGTTGTAAAGTAACACACATAATTTTGAGATCGCTGGACGACAGTCAAACTTACAGTGGCGTCTACAATCTCAACTTGGACGACACCCTGTATACGTGCCGCGGGGGCCGTCGCAGTCACGTGTGAAACAAAATAACGTCATGCATTTTATATCCTAAACAATATCACTTTATACATCTAAGGTATATGACAAGCCGTTGTCGTTAGATGGCTTTATACGGAAAGAGAGTTATTGCAAAATCTAACGACCGCGACAAAACAGACAACATCTTAGTTTTGGAGTAAGTATATAATATTATATAATAATGTAATAGTACATATCTTATTCTATTCAATGAATTATAAATGATTCAAAAGAATGATCATGATACAAGAGGATTGACAAGTGTTTTTTTAGTTTTCATTAATAAACAGTTATTTCAGAGCAGACACAAGCAAAACAAATATATGTATATATCAAATAGAAACTGCTGTATCGATCGTTCGGCCTAATACGACAGCAGAGATGTAAAAGTGCTTAAGCATTACGCACCTTCCTGTGTTTATGTTCATATTTACTGCCAACTACTACATAAGCGACAATTTATTGTATCTACCAAACGCTCAGTTTCATAATATGTTCTTAGCTCCTCCCGACGATTCCAACAACTTGTAGTCATGCAAAACATTGCGCAACTTGCACCGTGTAAGAACACACAAAATAAAGAAATTACATTACTTCATTGCAACAATTGGCCGCTACGCGTTTCATATGATATTCTTAAACAAGTTAAGTACAAGCATTGTCTCACTCAGTTTGCAGTCATTCATTAAATGCACAACTTACTGTACGCATGACACAGGATTGCCAATCAAAAAATTAATACTGTATTAGATGTCGTATTTACTGCTAAAGCAACTTTGGTCTGTGTTAATACATTTCTCTCCATGTAACAAGCATAACATTCTCATTT
>DWJN01000526.1:0-23339 GCA_018248895.1 Carystus phorcus
TCCTAGAACCCAATTTACTATGAACACTACCACTCTCCCATTTCTTACCTTCACCGAAATGCCTGAACCACACTTCATCTCCATCCTTGAAACCCCGCTCCGTGCCCCTCGCGTAAACTACCTGTTTTCTTTGTGTTCTGTGGACACGATCCTCAACAATATTCTCCCCTCTTAATAAGTCCAAGCGAGTACGTAAGTTACGTCGCTGCAACAACATCGCTGGAGACTTTCCTGTGGTACCTTGTTCTACATTCCTATACGCTAATAGATATGATTGAAGGGCTTCCTCTACGTTTATTTTATCTCTAATCGCCTTCTTTACTGCACGTTTACACAGTTTGACTGCGTTTTCGGCGGCTCCGTTTGATGATGGATGGTAAACGGCCGAAAACGTTAACTTAACACCGTTGTGCAACATGAAATCGGCATATTCCTTGCTCGAAAAAGGTGGACCGTTGTCTGAAACTACCTCCTTGGGTAAACCGAAACGAGCGAAAGTTTCTCTTAGAACTTTAATAGTTGCGCTTGCTGTAGTATGACTCATATGAAAAACTTCTATCCATTTTGTAGTAGAATCAATTACGACCAAAAAAGATTTACCATGAATTGGCCCCAAAAAATCTACGTGCAAGCGTGACCACGGTTCAGATAGATATGGCCAGGGCGACGGAGGCGCGCGAGGGGGCGCCGCGCTCTCGGCCAAACACGTGATACATTCCCGGCAGCAGCGTTCAATGTCACCGTCGATGCCGGGCCACCACACGTAACTTCTAGCCAGACATTTCATTTTAATCATACCCATGTGACCTACATGTAACTCTTTAAGTATTGTTTCTCTTAAGTTGATGGGAATGACCATCCTATATCCCCACATTACGCAACCGGAATCTAAATACATTTCGTGTCGTCTTGCAAAGTAACTTTTTAAATTATCCTCTTTACATGCAACCGGCCAACCTGACTGCAGATACAAAACAATTTTCCGTAACACCGCATCTTTTTTTGTATTTTCCACAATATCATCCTTCGTAACCGGCAAGAACTCTTGTACAAAATTTAAATAAGTTTTCTCGATATAATTATTGGTACCTAAAATTTTTACCGGTAAGCGCGAAAGGGCGTCTGCTCCATTTCTATCTGATGGAACATACTGTATGTCATAATTATAACCCGATAACAGTACCGCCCAACGTTGCATCCGACTAGCGGCCATCACTGGAATACCAGATTTTTCTCCAAAAATTGCCACCAAAGGTTTATGATCTGTTCTCAGTAAAAATTTGCGGCCAAATAAGTATTGATGAAACTTACGCACACCAAATATAATAGCGAGCGCTTCCTTTTCAATTTGCGAGTAAGAACGTTCAGCATTATTCAGTACCCGCGAGGCATACGCTATTGGTCGCTCGGTCGGTGACGCGTCGCCGCCCGGCACCAGGTGCGATATTACCGCGCCTACCCCTACACTACTCGCATCCGTAGTCATAATGAGCGGCAATTCCGGTGAGTAGTGAGTCAACACTTCACTGGACATTAATTTTTTTTTAACAGTATTAAACGAAATATCACATGATTCGTCCCATACAAATTTTACGTTTTTTTGTAGTAGATTATACAAAGGTTTCAATAATGTACTAATATTAGGAACGAATTTTGCGTAATACATCACTAAACCAATGAATGAACGCAATTCAGCAACATTGGTAGGCACCGCTACCTTGTTTATTGCCTCTAACTTTTCTGGGGATGTATGGACGCCGTGCTTACTAATCACGTACCCTAAGTAGGTCACTGACTTTTTAAAAAAAGCACATTTTTCCTTTTTTACTTTTAATCCGAATTTCTGTAATCGCTCAAATACATTGTACAAGTTGGCTATATGCTCTTTATCATCTCTACCCGTGATAATAACATCATCAAGAAAAACTCCTACTTGCGGCATATCCGCAAACATAGCTTCTAATTTCCTCTGGAATATTCCCGGGCTCGACGATAACCCGTAGACGAGTCTATTGTATTTAAATAAACCTTTATGTGTATTAATCACAGTATACTTACTAGATTCATCTAGAACAAATTGAGCATAGGCTTGAGATAAATCTATTTTTGAAAATCGTTCGCCCCCATGCAATCTAACCAATAAATCCTCAACCTTAGGTAAGGGAAAACGGTCTACCTCGAGGCATTTATTAAGTGTAATTTTAAAATCACCGCAAATTCTAATAGTCCCATCTTTTTTAATCACGGGTACAATCGGCGTGGCCCAGTCCGACGTCTCCACCGGCGTGATAATGCCGTCGCGTTGTAATTGCTCCAAGGCGCGCTCCACCGGTTCCCGTAGGGCATACGCGAGTGGACGCGCGCGCATGAACACGGGGCGAACGTCCGGTCGCACGCGGATGCCGACAGTCCCACCAGTGAACCGTCCCAAACCATCCGCAAACACACTACAAAATCTGGAACTAAAAACATCAAAATTAAATACATCGTTTACATTATCTACTGCATAACAGTTCGCTGTAGGCATTTCAATCCCCAGTTCGTGCAACCATTGCCGGCCTAGAAGGGTAGTCTTTGCTTTTTCTATAACATACAGATCTAAAAATTTACTAGTATCGTTATGCCTTACTAATACCTTTACCTTCCCAACCGGTTTAACACTTTCTCCCGTATAATAGGTAATCAACAAATTACAACGATTCATTTGACAATCCGAAAATAGTTTTATGTAATTATCATAACTTATACAAGATATAGTACTTCCGGTATCTAATTCCATTACTAACTTTTTATTATTTACATTCAATGTAAAATAATAAGGTTTGTAAATTTTTAAGAACTGCGAATTAATAGAGAAGTTATTCACCTCATCATTGTCGTCACTATTTTCCTCTGTTGCTGGGTACTCAGACACGTAATGATTCATTGCTAGACCAGCCGGCTGTCTGAGTTTCGGGCACATCCTTCTTAAATGACCAGACTGATTGCACACTCGACAAACATACGCGACAAACTTGCATGTGTTGGCGCCGTGCTGTCCCCCACACACGTTACATGGGCCCGATAGCCCACGTCGTTGAACGGTCGCAGTTCGTAAACCGCCACTGCCGCTGCCTGCTCGCCCGCGCGACCCCCGCGCGGCGACCCTGTCCTTGTCGCGTGCTCCTGTCGATACTGTCGCGTAGTCGGTGCGCTTGTTATGAACTCCTGTTTGGAGCACTGACGTTGATGCACATTCTTCCAAATTCCGTCTTGTGACCGACATGCTCCCTCCTTCCACCAATGCTGCGTCCGATTCAGCCGCTTCCATCGCCCTCGCTAATTTCAATGCTGTTTCAAACTTTAAATCTTCTTCTGCAAATAACCTTTGTCTAATGCTGTCACTCTTTAAGCCACAAACGAATTGATCCCTAAGATTTTCCAACAGCCAAGTGCCAAAATTACAAGATTTTGCCATTTTCTTCAATTCCGCTACAAATTCGGTTATACTTTCATTAGTGCTCTGTTTCCTGAGTCTAAATTTGTATCTTTCCGCTAATATACTTGGTCGAGGTTGTAAATGGTTACTCATCACTTCTACCAATACGTCAAATGTTTTCGTTGGTGGTTTCTCAGGTGTACATAACGTTACTAGTAATTCATAAGCATCACTGCCCATTACTGTTATTAACGTCGCCACTTTAAGTTCTTCTTTGACTTGATTTGCTTTAAAATACTGTTCTAACCGCTCTACGTAGCTAGCCCAATTGTCCTTGAGCGGGTCGAACGACTCAATTCTACCGACGGACATTCTGCTGTTTATCGCCCGTTTACTAGCGGATACGAAAAAAAATTATATATATATATATATTATATTACGCGCAGAAATCACAATCCCATCCCGTCGCCAATTATTATATACTTATAATAATGGAGCACCAAAAAATACACAAAATTACCGAATAATCATTCTTTTAATGGTTACCAAGCAACGATATAACAAAATGCTTAATATATCAAAATCCAACCTCCTTACGTAGGTAGGTACATATCTTACAGTACTCTCATGCCAATTTTCTGAATGGACCACTCTAGCTTCAGTTTTATGTCTTTACAACATACTGTAAGTACAAAAACTCGTGGTGGGCGAGATAAAAAGGATACATTATGTTTCAAAATTCAATATCTTCTTATCTGCGGAGCGATACAGAAGGAAGTAGGTACTCGTAGATACGTTCAACGACTTCTCGCATCGGACGAGTGCTAGCGGAGAAAAGGGATCGTAATAAAGAAATCATAGACGTCTCGTAAGTAAATTGTTTGAAATGCCGACTTGAGCGAGTCAACAATAGGGGGATCAAACGCAAAGAAATTATAACAACCGACGTGGAGTGAACCGGTGTATCACAATCACATTAATGACGGCCTTATAGACAAGGGAAACATAGAAATTACAATCGATGATTCATCACACACTTGGAATACTTATACTGTTGGAATATTTATTAACAATAAGATAACATTACTATCATGCTAAAGTTGTATAACAATGATTAAATTTATAATTATTTACAACCGTTTTATCTCTTGAAGGAGTATCTCATTTAACTTTGAATTAGTTTCGCGATTCTCGGCATAGAGATCACCTTGACTGTCTTTGTATTCGAATTAATTCGAACTTTTGGTTGTTAGATAAAGGTATTAAGTTTAGTGGCTCCCTACTCGTGCAAAGAGCCTCTTTCTTTCATTTCCACTGAGTAGAGGATGTCAAAACTTTTCTTATCCCGAAAGCTGATGTGTTCGGGAAATGAGTCGCATTACAGAGTCAATAGACTCCGTAAACCGAAGCGAACGGTCGATGAGACCTTCTATCTCGTAAACCTTCTGGATTACGATGTATTTGGTATTCAAAACAGACTCTCGACTTTAAACAGTTCGCAACGATGTCACAATAATCAAGTTCGATTAGCGTTATCGTCTCAGTGCTTCGTGTCAGGAAACGGGAATCTCAATTCAATGCAGAACATATTATATTACAGAGTTGATATTCAAAGCATATCCGTCGAAACTTCGTGCGACTTAGACTATTCTTTGAGACTTGAAGTAGGTTGCGACTCCCTTGGGCTTCTCTGGCTTGAATATTTTGACGTGAGTCGCACAATCTACGTACCGGTACCGTTGTCGCCAGATGCAATGCACCCAATCAATAAGTGTGCTCCAAAACGGACGCAGATGCGATTCGACCAAACGTAAACCCGTACCGACACTTTGTTGTGCGAATTGAACTTTTTATGGCCTACCAACAAAGTGGTCGAGTTTTCAACGTTGTAAATGTAGAATTTATAGCTCACACGCGCTTAATAAAAACTATCTACGGGCTCGTAACACTATCGAGTCAAGTGCCTGAAATGTGAGTGCGTTTCGCGTCCATTCGTCCAGCAATAAATGGTTACGGCCATATTACAAATTACTTTGTGTAATATAAAATATTATTAGATCATCTAACACGGTTATGAGATATGATACATGCATTCGAGAAGATTCATAATAATAAACTAGTGGAATCACTTCGACTCGTATTCTATTACATAACAAAATTTTACTTATCGTTTCACGACTGTATTTTGCAACTGATATTTAAATGATTAGTAACCATTATTCACATCCTAAGATAAATAGCACCAGCAGTGAGACAGTTATAGGTTGTGAAGATAACGGTTAATTATTTTCCCCATGATATTGTTTAACATAATGAATTTATTTGATTTTCCCTCTATAAACCTACGCGTCAACACAATCCGTGACTCAGTTCAACTAACCACATAATATCAAATTCGAGTTGTCTTTACGTGAACATTGCACTCTGCACACTATTAGCACAACTCCCAACAGAACAGATGCAACTGAAGACAGTGGACAGTATTTGTACAACGTGCAGTACATCGCTAAGTCTCACCGCTCCCGACGGAATACTGGGCAAATATTGACTGCGTATTGCCGGTAGCGATAACTAGTCCCATCAGAACATAGCAAGTTGCGAAGCTTGATCGAACTGAGACTCATAGATAGTCTAAATTGAAGTAGTTATATGTAACCATTACTAAGTCATCAACCTAATCTAACTAACCTAACATGATGCTTCATCATCAGTCATTTTTTATTTACTATTATTTTTATTTACTATTATTTGGTAATAATAATTTTGTATGATTACGGACGATCATATAATGCTAGGGTTCCACCTTTTTGGATAGCTAAAGCAATGTTACAGCAAATACAGTTTTGCCCTGTAACCAGTTCTTTACAGTTTCGACCTCTTAAATTGGCACTAGTGGAAAGAAATCAAAATTATAAACTGTACAAAATCTCAATACAAAGTTAGGTTCAGCCATTAACGTTCCAGATATTTTAAAAGAAGTCATTGTGCCTAGACTTACTGTATATATCATAACATAACTTACTTGGAACAAATTGCTCTACATCAGATAAGTATAATATTAATAATCTACTCGGTTGAACTAGAGGTTTCTACTCTGAGTATTTGATCAGATGCGTAATAAGAAAAAAGCTATACTTACCTTTTGTAGATTTAGTTTCTAGATTCCCAGAGGAGGAGCTGAGCAAATATTGGCGGCGTATTACCGGGAGTAACGAGTCACTTCTGAACTGAACTTAACTTGGGTAGCTTTTACCGCGCCGTAAAAATCGGACAAGAGGGAGTTCGAATTTCCTGGATTATTTGCGTGATTGTAATTTAAATTTGTAGGTAAATAAAGAATAAATTTATGAGATATATTTTGGTAGCATATGGTAACAGTTAAGGAAATGAACACGTTGTTCGCAATAAATTCTTAAAAGCTATTGATTGTCAAATACCGAGATCTTTTTCACTCTTTTTTCTCACATATTTTAAAGATCTGTTCCGCGTGAATGAGTCTATAAAAATAATTAAACAAAATTTTCAAGCTTTTCGAGCCAACACATTTTGCTTTACTCAGCGCACTCAGAAACCTCTAAATATTCAAAGCGAATAGAGCCTCTTCCACACGTATCCGTATCCTTGTCTAGAAAAACAACTTTACGGCAAGTTATTTACATTTCAATACAGTTGAGTATAAATTTCTTAAGCCGGGTGGTCTTCAGTGCTCTATTTGCAAATTTATCTTCCATCGAAAGGGGGAGCTGTATAAAAAGTTTCAATGGAAACTGTCGCGACGACGCCATATTTCGCCGGGCTTTCTTCATAAATCGTCAGCATGAACTGATCTACATATCCGAGCTCGTCCGTTCAGGAATTCGGCATTATCTTTTTTAGTCGCTGCTTTAAAATCATGTCAACGCGAAATATGTTTGAAATTTCTTGCTACTTGGCTCGGTTTTCTGTTGCCGAATTTTGCATTAAAATTTTTCGCCTATTTCCTCGAGTTGAATTGTTCTGTTCCACGCACTTTGGTCTGAATAAACATGACATACCGTCTGGGACAAATATAAACCGTTTATTTAGCTAATATAGTGAATTATTTTCAAATATAGACCTTAATATGCAATAGACTGTAATTAATGTGAATGTAATTAATATACAGTACAGTAGCTATTGTTATGGTATTATATGTAGTCCTCTAAATTTGACCCCTTGGTCGCCCGTTCCGTTCCCTTTCGACAGAAATAACACTATATGTTGCTGATAAATAAAAAATAAATTATTTTATTCACGTCACGCAACACTCATAGGATGTCAATGAAGAAGAAAAACTCAGGTTGTATATAACGTAATTATACTGTTGACAAGTTCCTAAAAATAAAAAAGTAATTTTATTACTCTTTTTCATAATAATTTCCATGAAGGAGCTAATCAATGAGGGTGGATTCGAAACGGAAATGTCGTATTTCCAAGAAGTAGTTCAAATAAACTGAATTAGCTTTACATGAGGAAATTTCTAAATTCCGAGCTGTTATTAATATAAATTGCTAGAATTGTTTTACCCTTTGAAGTTAATGAATTTAAGTTTAAATTTAAGTTTAAAGTTAATGAATGTATTTATTGATAAGTACAGCTCGAAACATTTTCTTAATTAAGTTGGAACAATCCAGTGCCTCTAATCAGAAAGGTTATTTGAATAAATGGTAAATATTTAATTGTAGCCGTCGCTGCTTCTATCATAAAACAGAAGTCTCAGACGTCAATTAAGAACTGAATTTGAACGTTCTCGGCTTGTGAATGTGTAATTACAGCCCCAAAAGCGTGCTCGCTTCGCGTTATCGAGAATTGAGTCTAAAGCGAGACCCATTTGTAATAAAGCTCTGATTACAGGTGCTTGTAAAATATTAATTTGCAACGTACAAAAACTTTTGTACCCACGTTTAAATTAAAATAAAATGCTGCCCATTTCAGACCAACGGTTTCGAATACGAAATAGAATGAAAACAAAAGATACTAATTTAAAAAATCATTCCCCATCCATTTGTATAAGGTTCAACATCAGATGAAGGTTCAGCAGCAGAAATGTAGGTATTCTCTTACTTTTAGTCAATTTACTTCATTAACAAGACTGTCAGAAACAATAATAACTTTGTAACGAAGAAGAAACTTTGAAAACTGCTCCCGCCGATTTCAAAAACTCTTTCAACGCTCGGAACTTTGAAAATCTCTTTTTAGATAAATCACAATCCATAATAGATTTTGTATGGCGTAACAAAGGGAGTGTAGTGAAAGGAATAAACACTAACTTTCTTTAGGCACGTCGCGTGAGAAATATTGTTTAAAAATTCTATACCGGCTCAAGCACCATTCGTTTTAGGCACTTCGGTAAAATAATGGGGTTTTTAAATTCTCAAATCTCTTGCTTAATACCTTTTTGACATGAACAAGTTGTATGAACGGTAGTTGCCCCTCGTAAAACTGCCCTGAGGCGAGAACACACAAGTTTGAGGCGAACAACCACATTTAAGTTCAAGGCCATCCAATTATATTTATTGCACGTGTATCGCTTCCTTCTACTGCCACGATAACATTACAATCGGTTTTCTCGCTTATAACTACATTATAAGTCAAATATATTTCACTATATACTGTATCGTAATCGCTTCCTTAAACGATAAAAGGTTTTATCATTTTTCTTCAATCCTTTTCAAGATGGTCCTTCTAACCGGATTATAAGAAAATCCCGGTTTCACGAAATTGAATTTATATCATACGCTACGTATATCAATAAAACGGTCATAGTTTAATACTTTATTATAAATCACATTTTATAATAGTCGTGTTTAATGAAACCACATAATAATACCGTATTGTTTTTCAAGTATTCTAGGAACGACATTTCTGATTCATCTGTTGACACGGATTGTTTTGAAAATATTGTTTGTATGGTAACTAGAGATTTAATTACTAAAACACTACGCAGTGCCAAGCACAGCTTAACGGAAGCGTTATATACAACTTGAATACTTATACCTCCTATTTGCATTAATGCTCGAGCAACTTGCTTGGACTTGTTCGCAGGGTTACATGTAATAATTTTTGTTTATAATAAGCGGTATGCACGCTAACTACTTAATAGCTTCTAATCCAAGTTACTTAGAAGGTTCACCGCATTACATTATATCAGTTAGTTCATTATTATTAAATGTAGTACCACTTAGACTTTAAAAGTATATGGAACGTGTAATAAAAATCCGATTAAATTTCGTTGTACTGTAGATAAATACTCAAAGATTTATGTTCAGGAAAGTAGTGAGATACCATGTTTCTAATCATTTCAATATAATTACTTAAAAAATATATTGTAATTCTGTTTATCCAATTATAGAATTTTATGAAATATAATATCTCAACGGTCAACGTATCAGGAGCTAACAATACATTATATTTAAGCTTACCTCTACGATAAACGAGTAACCTAACCGGTTCTAGTGACATGTTGCGTCCTGTCCAAACGCGTTCCTGTTTAGTCATATGCTGGTCACACTTCATGGGTTTAACTGTTATTCTCTCAACTACTTTGATTAGAAATATATTTTGAATAGTTTATTACATCAACAATTTATGTTATGTCGTTTACCTGTATTTTAATGACAAATTATATTTAGTAACCTTTATTAAAATTATTATGTTCACTATCGAAACATTTAATGCTTGTTGTTCTAACATAAATTTAGCTACAGTAAGAAATTGACTCCAATTATCATAAAACTGGTACGTATTAGCTTTGTTAATGTGATTTATAATAATATAGGGTTTTTTTATTTTTCCAATCACGAGTGTAATCAACCTTTTCTTTTGTCTTATTTACATTTTCCCCAACTGGTCGCTGACAAGATCAGCAGCGATTAAAAACAACTGACAATACTTCAAGATAAATCAATGTTTAAGGAGTGCATCGTATGATCTTATCTGCTGTTACCCACAAAACTGGTTTGGAAGACCTTAATATTGATTTAATGGGCATGTCAAAATGATTAAGGTATTATAATTTACTTGTTTGCAAATCATTTTATTTTCCTTATTTTATTGGTGAAACGGATTTGTTGTTGTGGTCACTGAAATAAATAGGTATAATGACATATTAAAGCAATTATAAATAAGTTATAAATTCACTCGAAGGTAAATTTGCTATTATGGATATTTCAGAGTAACTTCAAGCAAATTATAATAGAAATAGCAAGCGTTATGTAGAATAATTCATTCGAGACACTATTTCCAAGTGACTGCTTACCGAAAACGCAATAATGGGCCAACCATGAAAAGACTACGATACTTTCATTATAATTCAAATGCATTTGTAAAGTTCCTTATAACATTCCGATATCAAAATCAGTTTTAGTATAAATGCCAATGGACAGATTTTGATTGCAAGCTCAGCTACTTTAATGCTACATACGTTCTCCAGCCAATAACATTCGAACAGTCTTTTGAGCGGAACGAAAGCAATTTTACTGCCCAACTTCCTAAAAGGATGCTCTCAATTTTGTTTTTATGTCTGCCCGGACATAACTTTTGAATGGAGGCATGGATTTCGATGAGCATTTTATGTCTTTAAAAGGAAGTTCCCATAGAGAACCGTTACCGCGATTTAATCACTTGGATAACTAGGACACTCGGAAAAAGTATCAATAAGACCACTGTAGAAGTTTGTAAGTGTTAAAGATGTAATAAAAAGTTCAATGAAACGATTAGCAAATAAAGAACGGTATCATTTAATTTAACAGAACTAAGAATAAAAGAAAATTGTTAAAGCAATAATGAGGTAACAGAGACTAGACAATATTTAGAAGGTTTATTTAAAATAGCTAATGTAGATATTTAAAAGGAATTATTATATGATGTTGAACTAATAGTGGCCTAGAATTATTTATTAACAAAAACAAATATGTAACAAAGTGGAGTTCCTACGAAGTCCTCTGTATAATCTTACTTATTTATAGTTGCATATTAGATTTAATATTTTAATGACTCACTAAAGGAAGGTAAGAGAAAAAAGACATCTAGATATAAATGCTCCTATTTGCCTTAGTTGCAATAATACTTTAAATAAAATTAAAATTTTATAATATCCTTAATCATTTTATTGTGCTAGTTAAAGATTAAGTAAATATAGCCGATCACCAATATTAAGAAGGGAAGCGAATTGCAAATATCATTTATTTATCAATTCGTAATGATTATTAAATCGCTTGTCCTAATTATATTGTTGTAAATGACCTAAATTTGATAGTCATTATACTAATGAGAGCAAACATCTTACCAAGCGACTGAGCGTTAATTGTATTATTATAAAAGAAAGTTTGTTTAGTGTAAAAACACTCGGATTGACATATTTTCAACGGGAATACTTAAATATATTTTGCAATCAAATATCACGGTCACAAATCGTAATATTCACGACATAATTAATATTTCCTGGGTCAGCGGCACGTCACTTAATACTAAGGAACAAGTCTTAGAAACGACAGTGTAGCTCGTAGTTTTATAGTCAGTAGCAATGACCGTAGAAATAAATCTTAACTAACAACGAAGCAATGAATAGTATTGATCTGTCTGCCTATATCTCTTAATGACTTCGAACGTTCCTTTCGCTGTAAACTATAAACTTCTAACTGAAGTAACGGACCCAGTACGTCGCATCTGTAGTAGTATTATATTTACAAATCGGTACCGTATCAACCGGTGGTAGAATCTAAAAATGATGTGACAGTATAATAAATAAATTCATTCTATTCTAAATTAATAACTCTTAGATTCACACGAACTCAATAAGTAATATTATTTATTTCTTCAGCAATGGAATCCTATAAAGCCTGTCAATTACATTCCCGAACCTCACATTGGTAATCCGCTAGGAACAATATTATTTCTGTAGCAAATCCTTTATTTATTTGTTTTCTGAATCGATTCAATTAGGATCGAGAGATTTCGCGGTTTGTTTGCTTGTCGAGCGTGAGGTTTTATGCGTAATTGGTAAGATCGAATGACAGTAAATGAGATATGCGTGCATTGCGTTTAATGTTTGAAAATTGATATTACGTACGTATCAACGTTTGTTTGTAATTAAAAACTAATAGTTTTTTATCGATTCTGACTACATATATAATTATACCATGCCTTGCAACCTTGGCATTTGTTGTAAGTTTACCTTCTAGAGTTCTATAGATCATATAAAAGAGTAATTTTATGTATTCTACTAAGAGGCAAATTATCTAAGTTATATTTGTAATTCTAAAAGCAATTTCATGCACAGTAGCTTAATGTAATTTAAAAGAGAAACAATAACACGACCATGCCCAAATCATGATAAGCAAGATCTTTATTGACTTAAAAAATAGTCCCGCCGGTTCAGTTAATAGGGAATTTTGAGACTCGGCAAGAAATTTCAAGGCGGGTGATTAATTTCGTCGGCATCCAGGGATTTGCCGTTCGTTCTCGGAGTCACGCTACGCGCAATGTAAATCATCCGAATGCCGAGTTGGGTAGCCGTTTGGGGTTGCCGAAATAATTTGGAAAAACAAAATTATGTGATTTACGTAAGGTTAACTCACAGAAAGATATCTAATATTTGGTAATATTCATGCAATCTAAACATTCTTAGTCATTGAATTGAAGGATTCGTAATCAACTAAGTTCAACACGATTGTAGCCTGGGTTAATGTAACAGCAAAAATAAATAAAGATGTTTTTATTAAAACATGTATGTCTTCAGGCAATCCGTGTTTAACTTCAAAATACCTAAAATATCCACTGTTTGTGTACCCTTCGCAAAGTACCCACCCCGTCGGCAAATATCCCGCTCGGTGATATTTCCCAAATCGAATTTACTAAACTTCTCGTTTTTGCTTATCAGCATCCACTTAGTAACTAAAGTTATACAAGACAAGTATATGATTAAAAGCTTTTAGTAACAAAACGCTAACACCAAAAGTGTTACAGTTAAATAAAATTCCTTCAACTCTGCAAATGCTTTAAGAAGATTAAAACTAGAAATTTACTTTGTCCTGAATGAAAACAAAAAGCTTTTCGCCATCTTGCTCGGTGTGTTGCCTCGTGGGCAGGTAAACGACAAACGATAAAATTTCAATGGCAAACATTTATATACATATATGTATATACTATAAAAAAACGCTTTAATAGTTGTTCATGTTTACTAATTGTATAAAGACTAGTAAAAATTGAGACAAACTACGAGTACTTAGTGTGTAGTTACAGTGAAGATTATAGTAGTAAATAAATAAGCATTTAATTTAATTTCAATTTGAATAGGTAGACAAGGAAAATTTGTGAAATGATTTTCAAGGTAATAATTTGAATTATGTATAGTTTTATTTGACAGGAGACGCTAAGTAGGAAGAAGAAGCCATTGAACAGAAAAGCACAGAGAAAATTGTTGAAACTTGTTCTTCACAAAACTTCGAATAGCTACTCGTCTTTTGCGTGTTGTGAAACAAGTTCATAATATTTCGTCTCACACACCAGATCTCGTTGCACTTAAAAATTTATGAAACAAATGGACGGAACCAGGGTCCCCGGAGGATCGCGCCTGGCTGGATTTTCGTAGTTAGTTGCAATGTGTTTAAATTTTAACTTAAACTGGAATGTTAAGCTCATAGCACGCCACTGAACTCTGGTGCGAAGAATTTTGTATTGGCTGTGCTATTCGCTAATTAAAATAAATAATGTATGACTGGGTGCCGCAGTTTTCATTTTATAACAAGGCCAACTTTTTCTAGACTGTAAATTCAAGTGAAAATCTGCATACACTGAAAATTTAAGCAACGTTTACTTCCACTTTGTTTAAATCTGAGAATTTTATTTAAAAATTTAATTAAATATGCGATGTTGCTATTTACTATCCAAAGTCTCGTATCACCAATTCGTATAGATGAATACTCTATCACGTTCCATTAGTTTCATTTAGTGAAGGAACCAGTCGATAATCAAAGTATCTTAAAGATAAACTTCTGAGTGATGATCAGCATAATTATCTATGATTTGGATTCCTCGTAGCTTAATATTAGATCACCAGTTCAATTTGAAGAAATGTATTCAATGCAGGCGTATATTTCAAGTAAGTAATTTTTTTTGAGTGTAAGTTAATGCTTGGCGTCAACCATACATAAGTTGTACATAAGTTACTACAGCCTATCGCAGGACTGATTATCCAAGTTTACACTTATAGGAGAAGTCTTGAAGTATCGTTGCAGTCTAAATCAGAGTTTGAGGTATCATTGTGAACAAAAACAATGATGACGGTGATTTAGTCTATTTTACATACCCATCAAGAAGCATAAAAGAGAATATTGTGTCCATAAACCAAAATCATCCCAAATTGTTCACAAAAACGTATTCCTTTAAAGAAGCGTATCATCATAAAGGAACTGCACAAAAAGAGTATTAAAGTATAAGGCTCAGGGCGGATAAGTAATAATTATTACCTGAGATTTTATGAACGTTCATTGCCCATCCTACCTTTTCTCACAGCAGGGATTTGTATGCCTTATTGTTTCGGAACTTGTAATTTTACTTCTGAGTTTTGCATAATACCTTAGTCCATATTTCTTATTACCAGTCTTAAGTCTAAACTCATCATTATATTTTATATAACTTTAAGGAATTACGTCTTAATACAAGTTCCTCAATTTTTTTTCTCGAAGAATTTCGTTAAACGCAAGGAAGGTAGGGAGACTTTTTCCAATTCAATATCTGGCTAATTGTATAAAAGAAGCTGTCCACAAGTTAAACGGCTAACACGATTACGGGAGCGAGTGAATATCGGGGAAGAAGTTGGGGGATAAGAAAAGTTGGACGACGCTGTGAACACACAAATGCCACGATAACGACACGACTTTTGTTATGTTATGTTTACTCTTCGCGCGAGTAGCTGTTCTAGAAAATTCATTTTTCAAAACAGTTTTAAATAACGAACAGATGATTGATTTAGCTAATTACAAAGAAACACACATATAAATAAATTAAGGTAAAAGTTATCTACCTAACTGAATTATTTTATATGGATATTTTTTTTTCTGGTCATTACTACCTGGCTGATTAATATTCAGAACGAATGTATTGGTCGTAATTGAAATACTATTTCTAATAATAGATTAACCTTTATCATCTGATTCTTGGCATTAACTTAGTTAATTCCATAATTCCATTCCATCGACCACGTCGACTTACAACAAATTAGTTACCAATTCCATTAAACTTGCAGCGTTATAAGACAATTCGAAAGCTCAATCTCACGCTTAATCATTAAGTCTGTTCATATTGAGATCATTGATTTTTTCTTCAATTAGATATATTACTGTTTTCCCCCTATTACAGCGAATCCATTCGACTTCGTCGACAATGACCTTTAGAACTTTTATTTCGTTCAATTGAAACCGGTTTAGTCTAAGGCTAGGACCCGTTTGTTGCTATAGCAATCTCAGAGTCGATTTCTCAAGTATAATGTAACAACCGAACCGTAAGGGGCTTCGTTCAATTTTATTAATGTACGTTTTAAAATCACAGGTTACTTACATATTAAGACAGCTTTAATATTAAAGTTATTGAGTATTTTTGGGTACGCTCATGCTTATTACACACATCGCATTAAAATATGTGTGATTTATATTTATATTTTTATTTTTAATTTTTTTAAATGTATATGGTGATAAAAGGCACAATAAAAAAGGCAAAAGAAACAATAAATTAGCAGTGGTTTTTTGCTAATTTAGCCAGTATAATTAATAAAATTTAAGACATACATATATATAGCAATGTTTTAGCATCGTGCATATGCTGACAAGATAGTTGAAACGGGTTCTTGCAAAAAACATGAATCATTTGTCATTTAAAAGGACGATTTTATCGCTGTTGTTCTCCATGAAGATTTATGGCTTTAAGACTGCATAAACTAATTATTTCGCAAGATATTACAAAAAGCATTGAAGTTGAGCGAACACTTTAAAGCCTATTATTTAAGAAATAAAAAAATACCAGTCAGCAATGAGCTGCATAAACGAATTAATTACGCCATAAACTCAAGAGCAGCTAAGGCTATAAAGGGATATAAGTTAAATCTCGGAGAAACTGAAGTATCTTGCCGTTGTCTCATCGTTAACTTGAATAAGACCAAATGTTCTATCTTAGTCATGTTTTACGTATAATGGCACATGTGTATTTAACGGTCGTTATTGGGAAGATTTAAATAATTACTTTTAAATCTTTTAAGGTCATCTTGAAATTCAATTTATTAAATAAGTTCACAGTTTTATATGACTAGTTAATACAATTATGCAAATGCCGATTTTAGTTACTAAGATTAAATTACTAAGATACTGTAATGTGCCATTATGTAAGTTAGTACTAAGTGTGGATTCTTTTAATCTAAGAACCATAGTATAAAAGCACCAAAATAAAAAAAAATATCAAACACTCATTTTAATCTAAAATTTAAGCTCTAATCTAACAGATTGTAGTATCAAATACCCAAACGCAATTTTTAATATCCAAAGTCTATAGTAAAATAACTTTTTAATATATTTAAGTACGATTTAATAAAAGCAAAGTAAGTAATTTATCAAGTGTATAATAAACTGAACATAAATTTAACACGGATGAAAATTCAAAATCCCTCGCCGCCGACAGAATAGCAAATAATTGTGAGAACGACGTTGTATTAAAAATACTAGACATATTTTCTTGCCAGATAGCCGTTATAAAAGCTAAAGGTAAATTTCTCGTTACACAAATAAGTAAAGTCCTCTGTAGGTTCTTTATTGGTTCGTAACATTGTAAGAATTAAAAATAAGACGGCTAAAATAACGCTTAAATTATAATTTGTATTTAGTAGTAGATTAAAAATTCAGATTGAACGTAAAGAAATATAAAGTACGAGAAAATAAGTACCCAGTCGTCATATCTTACAAAGATAGTAAAAAGCACGTCAAAAAACCAATTACAAGTAATTGTAAAAGTACTATTTATAAAATCGCAAAGAAAACAATAATCCCTATAAAAAATAATCGACACGTTTTAACAAATAAATGTATTGTTAACAACAGGCCGAAATAAAACAGCGATAATGCGAGTTTTATGCTTTTACGACCTTCCATTACTTTCCAATCAAACTTGTTTAGTAAAGTTGGAACTACCAAAAATACCTAATCAACCCAGCAGAAGCTTATAGTCGGGCCCACTCTAGAAACTTCGAAGCTACAAACAGTAATATATAAATTACGAAATGGGGTGAGACTCGAAGCGAGTATAGGGCAAGCACTGAGTGGTAATAAGTTTTCGTGTTGCTTATTCGAGTCTGATGACCTCATTCCGCTTATTGCCTCCTCAACAATCATAGCTGTAAAGACATTTCAATCGGAGTAATTCCGACTTAGTTCTAAAGTCGGGTCGTGACTTACAACATTTCAGTATTACTTTGATCCAGAATTTCACCAGCATCGAACAATTTGTGTCTACTTTGTAATGACTTGTTGATTTTTAATACCGGACATTAAGTGTAGTTATTAAATACCTATTACACAAATGCTATTTTTACTAGGCATTATCAATTCCATAACAAGGTACTTAAATTTAGAAAACATTTTTTGAAAGTTATTTACACCTACACAGCTGGTAGCAGCTCGAAATTGAATGATATATATGGTCCAGTTTTGCTGTTTCGCTGGGAACTTGGTCGTTGCGATTTTCAGACGACGTCAACGTTGTTGCAGCAAATTTATTGCCATTTGCTATTTGTACCAGACTTTATATTTTCACATGTCAGTGTAAGAATTTTGCAAGTTTAGACTACGGATAAAGTTAAGGTGGTGTACTCCATATTAAAATAAAAGGATTTGTAAAATGTTTTACAGCAAAACTCTAGTTATTCAAAATATTCGTCAATTTAGTAACTTTTAAGACTAAGACTCTGGTGTGTCATGTAGTATTAGCCTCTTAAATTCATATATAATTAAATTCATAATGACAACTACTTTAAAAGTAAATTATCGCAAGTCAGGATTCTCGACTGAATTAGAAATCAAACTAGAATAGGAAATAGACGAATAAATGACGGAGCTGATGAAAAATGCGCCGGATGGAACATAGTTTTTATATGCCCGTAACTTTTAGTGTACCTAATATTATTTTTATATCACACAATCGTCTAAACGTCTGTCTCAGAGGTAGTTCTTAGGCAACAAACGCCGTTCTCCAGCATAATGGCACCATTAAAACACCACCCACAAGTGTAGAGCAAATTGCATTCACCGACATGGGCACGTATTTTACAATCAAACGTTGATTTCCACCGAGCTGCCAAGATCGCATTAGGGTACATAAATTTCCTTACTTAAGCGATAAAGTCGAAGAAAGACTTGACACAAAATTGATTTAGAAAGGGGTCAGTGTTAACCCCTTTATTTTTGATGCTTCGTTAAGTTTCATTAGCAACGGTAATTTGGTACCTTTAATCAATTGTGATAGAGCTATAGTTTTATTTATAAATAAATTTCAGTGGTCGCAAGAAACGAGGTCTTTGATAAAAAAAAATCGAAATATGATTGTACTAAGCTAATCGGTCGACGGCGAATTGAAGTGATCTTATCGCTAAAGTTTAGACCTAATCTGAAACTTAAAGCTAACTTAATGAGAATTAACTAAATACTAAAACACGGCTTTCGTGAGTAGGAGTTGTAATCGGCGTTATAGCAGACAGGCACGAAGAAAAATTTCGCTTTGGTCGCGCAAACTACCTTTTATTTCAAGGAAGTGTTTAAAGTAAATTAAAAGCGGGCAAGGCGAGTTTTTCAGTCAATCTTTATAATCTAACAATCGGTTTGGAGAACGTTACAATCACAATTCCAGTAATAAATGAAGCCAAGGCGCGGTGCAACCTTGGAAATAGATCTGTTGCTATACTCGAGTTCGCTACATGACGAATAAAAAACACAACAAAAACTGAGTCGACACAAAACCCGTAGCTCGCCTGTTCGGATTATAAGCGTCCGAAACTCCGCCCTTTTCGTATTTTTATTACACGCTGTATTGTTGTATTTATATGCCAGTGTGGTAATAAATTTGTTCATAGCCAGATTAACTCTTAGCCATATAACGCTTTAAACGAAGCTATTACTTTGACAAGAGTACCACCCACGTGCTAAAGAACATAAATGTAGAAAAATAATTGACGTAAACATTTCTCAATCGTAACTTCGTATTGAATGATGAAGATAATTAAACTTTTTACAGAAATTATCATCTCATTGATTTTGAAATCGTGCTAATTGAACGTACCATTGTAATATAAACTGTTACAGATGATACAATCGGAATTAATGGCTTCCTTGTGATACAACTACTAGGTAGACATAAAAAAATGGTTAATCCGCCTTCTTAACTAATTGAATCGGGACTAAAAAATAGGACCTGGTTAGATAAAGAATACAATCGAGACTGGAATTTTTCAGATGAATGTACACCGATTTGATTAAAGCTGCTTTTAGTGAATCAGGAAAAACAGCGCTAGAAAAAATTAACGAAAAATTTGCTTCCCCGAATACGCTCGTTGAAATCAGCGGCGCGAATGACCTAAGATTAACATTTCCTAGTAGTGAACGCGTATCACACACACGTGTACACATACGCGCATGAACCCCGCTGGCTGTGTACACGAGAAAGGCCACTCACACAAGCCAAGAGGATGACTAAAAATATTACGAGTTGACATTGAAATGTTAATGCACTCTCTGGGTTCGCCGGCGCATTTTACGGATATTTCGCTCGATCCTCGACTCCGCAATAAAATCGTGCATTACCTTTTTATTTTATCGATTGTTTTGACTGCTATAGCTTCATTCGTGAGCGCTATCGCGTGATTGAGTGTGTTTTATGCGATAATGTGAAAAATACTATATCGTATGTCAATGCTCCCTATATTTTATGCAACACCAACATCACTGGTCTAATTACAAATAGATGGATTATCGCTCAACTTGTCACATTTTTCCTTTAATTTGATGTTTTAAGCAGGTTATTCAAACATAAACAAATAATACAATCACGTCACTGTAAAAATTAGTCATCAATAGGCTAATCAAAATTATTTAATCTTAAATATCTTTTTTAAATGTACGACAGTTTTTTACTATAAGTATGTATTTATTTTTCAAGTAAAATGGTCCCCTAATTTTCAAATTCGACTTAATCTCAACTACGCAAGTGTTCAAGAGCGCAAACATAAAACTTTATCCTTCCATTTCGATTAAAATGGTAATAGTTTGCCATTTCGCTTGCTACGAACGTTGACTTTGTTAAAACGTATTTCTTACTATAATAGATATCAATTCTCCGTATATATTTCTCATGGTGCCTAATCATTACTCAACGTAGGAAGTTATAAGAGTCACTTCGACTTTGAATCTAGCCTACGTGATTACAAACATATAATATATTGCACAATCTTTTCGAATTTGCCATCAGATTATAGAAAGCCACGGCTAATAAACTTTCATTCGACAATTTTTATTATAATACGTTTTCCTGTTCATTGATTTAATTTTATTTAGTTCGAGTAGATCAGATATCAAGTAATATTATCTTGATTTCAAACTACTATTTAAATATTCTGAACCTGTCGTCGCATGTCAAAGAAACAATCTTATTTACATCCACTCATTTGTAAACTTCAAAAATAATTATTTATAATCGTTCTATCATGTAACTATCGTACTTAAACATATTTATTGGTATATTTCGTTTAAACAATTCAGTTCTTCCTAGTTCTGTTTCTATATAATTTATAAAGGTTTATTACGAAAACGCGGTGGTTGGATTTTAAACAACTTTTTTTGCGACTAATATAGGGTTTCCCCCTTTTCCCCATAGCATGTGTTGATATCATTAATTCTCAGTGGGTAGCCCGTTTAGCAATTGAATTTCAGGATGTATAATAGCTTTAATTGCAGCGTGCGCCAATGGGTGCCTATTAAGATTATCTGGGCGATAATGATTGAACCCTTTTTTAAAGCTATGACCGCGCACCGATTTTAAAACTACACGGTTTTATTTTTCCGCTATTTCTATCGAACGTTGCCAACTCTTCCATATTTTATTTTGATTCATTTCCAAAAAAAAATATTTTGTCATAATGTTTAATTTGTTGCACAGAATTTACTAATTATATAATTTTGTTTATGTATAAAAACATTATTTAAATACAGTTTACGTGATTATTAATCATTTCACAGCAATAATAATATTTTGCTGTTGTAATCATAAAGTTGTAATTTTGTATAAAAATATAAGAAGTCTATCTCGTTAGCAGAAGCTTTAGTAATAGGTATAACTGTTAACAGAAAATTAAATAGTCAACAGAAAATCAAAGTTAAAACGTCATTTTCTAAAATAGTTATAATAGCCAGAGTTTAATTTTATTTTTGTATAGATGGGTAAGAAGTAGTATATTAAGATTAGAACACAATATTTTTTACTGATTTTTATGAAAAAATATGATAATTATTCACCCGTTTAAAAATTTGTAAAAGTATTTCCTGACATTTTTTTTTATAAAAAATGTGTGTCATGTATAGTATAAGTTGATGCATAAAAATACTATATACGTATTAATATTATTATTGCGTCGAACGAAATATTTTCAAGTACGCACTGATAATGATTTGCCAATTCAAAATAGAGTTAAGGATAGACGTTTTTGTAAACATGTTTACGGGCTTCGTAATGCGTTTTTTTATCTTGTTTTGATTATTTTGAACGTGATAAAAGTTATGCGTGTTTTTTTCTACCACTACGTATAAATCGACATTATTTTTTTTTCAGACTTTTTTTTAAATTTTCTGTTGATATTATATTTATTTGGGTTAATGTTTTGGCAACTGTTTAAGGTACTTATAAATCATCTCCGTTACTTATATTAAATTAATTTCTCCATAGTTTGGTTCGGCAAGCCATACGTGGTTATTCTGATTTTACAGTATCACTCATATTTTGTAAGACTAATAACGTTTGTTGCACATTTTTATTGATAACATTTGTCATTGGCCTATTGGCCTCAAGATTCACGTATAAACAAATCATTAAATTATATTTTTTTATTTATAAAATATTTTTACTTTATTTTAAAATAATAATTTCGTATATTATATCTTTAATTTTATTCGATATATGTTTTAAGATTAACAATTTTTAACAATAATAGATTACATAATAAGTCGAAGATTATTTAATAACGGTGAATTTCAAAATTAACTTTTTAAGTGACTGTGTTATTTTTAAACATTTTGAGGGTAAATTATGTTTAGTGCAATTTTTGAAACGTTAAATAAATTATCAAATCATTTTTACGAATTATATTTTTTATCTGTGTTTTGATACACTTCGCTACAATATAACTGTTGAGACTTACCTGTGTGGCATCAGTGTAGGGAGTCGACGAATTTTTGTCGACCAATTGCGACCCAAACACCGGAACACCGCTCGAAGTCGGCGTCAAAGATCTCAGATCCGAAACTTGTTGGGGGACCATTTTGCGTTAATCCAAAAAAAAATAAAACCCCCGTAAACAAAACACAAAAAACCACGGTTCACGTATTGCACTTAACACTAAAGACTAATACGAGTTCAATGTCTCTTAAAAAGTTTTTATTGCAGTCCGAAAAAAAGCAGCCTTTGCTCGTACCGACACCGTAGCCTCTCGGCAGGTGATACGCCGTAAACCTCCCAATATCTGGACACTATTATTAATTTTCGGTCTAGAACTAACGATCTGCCGCTATCTTCTTCGCCGGCGAACGGTCCAAAAGTCATAATTTCAGCGGGCCTCGTCCGCTCAGTTGCGAAGCGGGGTGAGTCGCATAATCGGGATCGC
>DWJN01000527.1:0-23338 GCA_018248895.1 Carystus phorcus
GGTAGAAGAAGCGGCAATAAACTCCCAAGGTGCTTTTTTTCCAACTCACAGTTACAGACAGCACTTAGATGTTACTTCTTGCAGCATTGCATTCCCAAGCATTCGACTTGTTACGTTAAATTATTTTATTAATAAAAATCACTTTTTAAGTTTCAAACTGACGACTTAATATATCTAGTTAGAGTTTATTATGATAATAATACGACGCTAATACGGGCCACTATCCCACCCAAACTTCTTATGACTTGATATGTTATTCCATTACTATTTAAAAAAAAAATTAAAGATTTTAAATGTAATATATTTGGTTACGTTAGATAGATTATAACGATGAGTAAATATCTGCTCTTAGTGTGAGTGTGAACTTGTGTTTGTGTGTTGTCCATGGTATTCACGACACAGGGAATCCTAGTGTGGGGCTATTAGTAGCGTGTTATTTTAAACTTAGAAATTACGTCTTAAAGTATACTATAGTTGTAGCCATAAGTATTCTAGTTTCTGTAACTTTGAGTAGAAGTTTATTTAGGAATTCTTGCCACTTGTGTCCATAGATGCGGTGGCGTAGTTTCAGTTTCAAAACGTTCAAATTTCAAAATAACTGAATTTAAGAACTGTTCAAAATACTTCTCACTAATGATCTGAAATGAATATCTTAATATAGTTATGTAATTCTTCTGTTCCTGTGTATAGTCTCTGAACTTTTAAAACTTTCAATGGATCATGTTTATGTTAAGAGATTCGTACCCCGTAGTGGCCCATTATTGGGTTCATTTAGATTCACAATTCGATTTGATAGAAAATACTGCTATATATTGCTATATATTCCGAACAGTTTAACAATACTCGAATGAATTTCATGAAAAAATTAAATACACTTCCGTTTTTCACTGTACAAACACTTTTAAAGTACTTTACTTAACTCTTTCCATTTACGAAAATGTATAGCGCAACTGAATTTACCAACGTTTTTACAAAATACGTTTATGCAAATATTAACGATTACTGTGGATAGTTTGAGAGTGGTAAAACCACTTGCTTGTATTGTCCAATATTTTACGTTGAAAGTCGGTATTACAATGTGCAAAACAATGCATTCTACTTATAATATCTACTACTTCTGCAATTGTCCTTTTATCTTTGTAATTAATTTAAAGTCTAATCGAGGCGATAGATTCTGTTTAACTTAAACTACACTGACTCAATCAGAGTCTTGTTTAGCGTTAATTATTTTATATGTATATCCATTGTAGCTAAACTTGAGCTCTCGGGTCATTGCTGCATCGTCCTTTACGACACACTTTGTCAACTATAATTTGTCAGTAAAAAATTCAAAATTCTTATTCATGTCAGCATTGTCTTAATACACTTATGCACGTCATTTTTTTGTTCTGCCATCGTTTTGGCAATCGTTTTTGCAATGTGCCAAGATACGAAGTTTGCCGGGTCTACTGGTATTTTATACGAACGTGGCCTTGTTTAGATTATGCAATCTCACGTAGACTATCGATACGTTAAACTAACATCCCTACAACAATGGAAAGGCGACCATTTTACGAGGGGTTTTTATTCAAATTCGCCAGTTCCGTATCCAATACCCAATACAGATATTTTACGCCGACCCTTCTTTACCGTCCTGGTCTGGTAAGACCTATGAATACCGCATTTGTCGTAGAATTGTGTATTCCCCGCGTGACTTGTTTGTTAATAAGTCATCGTATTGTTTGCAACGGAATAGCTTACTATCTTTATGTATATAATTTGTCTATCTGCGTATCACTAGATTTTAAGGTGTTTAAGTACATTCAAGAACGGTTTAGATTTATAATTTGAACTGGTATAATTTTTTTTTTACGCTTTTTTATATAAATCGCAGAGTAATTATATGCCATAAGTACGTAAAGGAACAAAACTTGAGTTAGTGTATAATATATGGAGACTGAAATATATATATTAAAGGACTGTTCCCTAAACTTCCATTGTTGTGTCTGCATAACTCGTTTTTTAACTGGGGACTTGTCAACCGGTACTATGTCTTATCTGTCATCAGGCTATACGTTAGTGATGCCTTCGATGTCACTAAGGACACTATTTCATCATTACGCGGCTTTTGTGCTCGTTCGTTACACTAAACAAACATTAAAACAAATGCATTGTTTGAAAATGAAACAAAAAATAAATCAAGTTTAAACCCTTAATAATGTACATTTACAGCATCTTGGCTTGCATTCCTTAATCTTAACAAACTCAACAAAATGGCTTCCAAAGTTAACACGTAATGGCGGACCTCAACACCGAACTAGTAACACCGTTGAACATGTTGCGGAACTTTGTCAACATTAAATATTCCGCTTTTATAATCTGTGGACGTATGCTCGGAAACTTGCTGTTTGTTTTTATGCGGGCGAGATAAAGTTATATGAATTTATTGATAATAAAGTGTGTTTTAAAGTTGCTGTTGTTCGCCAACGCTGGCGGTGTTTATGTTAGTTGGGCTGTCTTTATACCGGCTTTATATACCTAGTATCAGATTGTCGCTTCGCTCTCATAGTTTTGGTTACAGCTGCATTTAGGATATAGATTACTTTAAAAATATAAACACCTTTATTATTCCTTTGTTGTGTATAAAAGTATCTTGTACTATAGTTACTTATCTACGAGCTGTTCTTTCATGTATGTGTTGTTGCTCAAATTTTTCAGTAGCTACTCGACAGACATCCTAACAACTTTCAGATTAGAAATTTAAAAAATCATTGGAATCTTTTGCGAAAGTAAATGCACCGAATAGTTGTAATGTAACATTTTCTATATAAAGACATTAATCATTTACAATTTTATTGTATGTGTAGAATGTATGAAATACAGTCGTTTTAAGCAGACATCGAAAGCCATTAGATATACTTACATACATACATATTTAGGTACATACAAACCGAAATCTATCAAAATTCAAATTTATAACATACGTTAATAAACCCTGAATCACATACAAATTCTTAAACGTAATCTGTTCCACGATTCCATTTTTACTAGAAATCCGGTAAAATCAAAATAGCAAAAGACCCTCAGCAACAAAGTCAAAAATTTATCGCCAGATAACGCCACCGTCGCATCGCGCCCCTTCACACTCACCGACAGACTGTACCTACACCCTTCACACGCTCCGACTCGCTCGCACAGCCTCATAAAATTTTCACCGCTCGAAGTGAACCTTTACCCTTTTAATATATTGATAGTTTATATTGATAGGAAGGCACCCGTGTCAGGGGAATTTATTGTCAAATTATATAAATAAGGGTCGGTATGGGATGTCCAGAATATTTTGATCTAAGATTTTTTATCTCTGGCTCGGTAATTCTTTGTTAACAACATATTCGATTCTGGGAATATCCTTAGTTTTTTTTGTGTAAAATAAACTGTGTTTCGAGCTTATGCAGTCTTGTCGTAAGGATATGATTTTTAATAAGTTTCTGTAAGTTCATTCTTGACTTTACTGCTTGCTAAATGTGGTGCAATATATATGTATTTCAAAACTAGTTTTAAACGTTTACTTTGTCAAAAAGAAACCTGTACAAAAATTAGATTAGAACAAATATAATAAACATGTAATTGTAGTTTTGACAGTTTTTTTTTATAAACAAGTTGCGGACATATAAATGAGGGGAGGCACTCAGATAACGGGCAGGAGAAACTCATAGCCTCTGAAATTTTAGTGAGTCAGTCAGTCGCGTGGTACCCTACTGAGCGGTGTGCCTTGTTTGTTGAGATAAAAAAATTGCGTACTGCAATTTTGAATTTTATAAAGTTTATGACACTATGTTTAGTTTAAATAAATAAACTCAGACTAAAATTATACATTATCTTGCTGTTTCTATCATCGTTTTAGAAAGAGGCCTTGTAAAGAGCTTACAAATGAGTTTCCTCAGCTTATCTTTTATAAACCATACTTACACTAATTATAAACTTATTTTGAAAAATGCCTTAGTGGTGGCCGTTTATTTCAAAGTTTCTTTAAAATATTCATCTATATTCAATGCTATAATACTCTCTATAACTTGGGTTTGTGCATGTTTCTTAAATATTTGTTGAGAAAATCAAAGACCTACTTTAAATACGCTATTTATAAAACATGTCTTAAAATGATGCTCAGGCACTCGCTAAAATTAAAATTGAATCCTTATTTCACGAGTATTTAGCACTACCTAGGAATCGACCAGCGCTTATTCGTTCGTTAGTCACTAGTAAAGCTACAATATTGTCTATATTTACAGTTACACTAATTAATACACTACTACTTTGGATTCCACATTAAAACTGATACCAAATATCTTGTAATCGATCCAACCAGAGATAGGTTACTTGATAATAATTTAAACAAAAATATACAAGACTGCAGAACCCGGCTCGTAAGTCAAGGTATATTTAAATCCCATACTCCCGATCAAACGGACTTCCTCCAAGATTGATTCCAGCGAGATGGGCAGGATGATATGAAAAACGAGGCAGTAGATCGTTTACGTAAAGCCAGAAACTTATTGATAACACGGCAGGGCCGACCCTTGTAATAAACGGTAGCGAGGCGCTGACGGGGTTGCTACCCTCAATTGACCTTATCCCTAGCCGCCTCGTAGATTTTTAACGTTATGTAGCTGAATATGGGGTGATATGAATATTCTGGTTAAATGTAGATCCTGTCATGATAATTTAAAAGTCATTTGTCAAGGAATGGCGTTTGCTTTGGAAACCCTATTCCGAAGTATTCACGCTCCAGATAATATTTATAATACTTTAAATCGAAATGTATTTTTAATTTGTGAACCAATTAAATAAAAAACAAACGATAACTCAAGCCTATTAAAATATACTTGAATGTCTTCAAATCAATAGTGAATTGGCTTTTATTAAGTTATTGCACTTTATTATTCAAGAACACATGATAATTTACCATCAAGTGGGACTGTTATCAAGAATTAAACATCTTGAGCTACATACTGATTAGTTGATATGTTCCTGGGATTAACAAATGCACAGGCGAATCGAAAAACACTGATAAATTCTTAAAACATTGTTATGGGATCTTTTGCGATAATAACGTCATTAATAGTTTTAGTAATTTTTTCGTGTCCAAACATTGATCAGTAAGTCTCCCTATATGTACAGACTAACGGATACGGCAATTGTTATCCTGCAAATTAAAAAAATATTTTCTGTCGGTTCGATAAATGTTCTTGATGCCCAACTCGGCCCAACCGTTCAGGAATTTATAGTTATATACTCAGAAAAATACACGAAGAATTATATATATAAAGATAAGATTATAGAACAAATAATCAAGCAACAACTAACAAACGAATAATGTTTTATTATCCCAGAATACTTTAAGTTGAAACATGAAAGTGGTTAAGAAGCTACGAACGCCGAGCTAAGAAGCTTAAAGCATCAAAAGTGAAACAATGTTGGTAAAGAAGGGTGAAACAAAGAATTTCTTCTCTGTTGAAAATATCAAAGCAAAGGGTAAATCTTTGAAACGAAATATTTTAATCTACGATAAAAATAAATGTTGGGTAATGGAATTTTATAATCTGTTATTTGCGTATTTTTTCGAAGGTAACAATGATATATATAGAAAATATAGAGAACTAACAATCTTTCCAAGTTCTTCAATATAATTCAGACCTAATAGATCTAACTTGGTGGATTGAAAAGCTGAATGACTGATTCCTATACCTACATGAGTAATCAATATAGAATATGATGAGAAAGGATTGAAAAATAATAAGACTCACATTAAATGTGCCAGTTTAATAAATAATTAAACTCTAAAGACTTAGGTTAGTTATTCCAAGGAGAGGAAAAATTAAATTTTTTTTTAATATTGTGAATTTAGTAGAATATGCCACTCGATGTATAATTAAATATATATTAAAAATCTCAATGTCTAACATTTTTTTCTAAAGACACTTTATACATATTAATCTAGTTTCTATTACATCTGGTCCATTATGGAAATTAATGATGATTACATGTAATTATGAATTGTTCTATGTTAAAATAGCAGCAGTTAAAATATTATTCAAAATTGAAATTTCCTGGAAAAAAATATTGCTAACAAATCTTACGCATTACAAAAGAGAAACCGTAAACACAAACAGAGGAAAAGAATATGCACAGGTGCTATAAAACCAACTACTTTAGAAGTCATATAAAATCTTGTGAACGGGTAACTTGGGGCAAAAAGTTGTGAATCTCGCTACCTTATTTTTAATGCAAAATAAACATTGAAGATTTGTACTATTTGTATACGTTATCCTTAAAAATAAGGCAATAAATCATTCACATTGTGTAAGTGCCGAATATTGGATCAATAAACAGTGCGAAAATTATGACTAACTGTTATACATAATTAAAGAGTTGACTTTGAAGAGATCTTGAGTGGCAATTGCGAATACCCGTTATGCGATTAGATATTATGTGATAAATTAATATTGCAAATTAACGCTTATTACCACACACAAGAGAACTTTGAAAGAAAGATTAAAATAAACAAGTTCTGTAGTAATTTAAACTTTTTTATTGTAAATAGCTGATAAACGATCAGGCAGGCCAGTTTATAGTAAATGATCTCCTTCGTCCATAGTTATAACTAAAGGCAAAGGCATTACCGATGCGTTTTTAGTCAAGAAAGCCTTGCTGGCTCTTACGTCCTCAGTTGGAACACGACGAGAAGCTAAGCGACTGACTCAAACGTGGTCAAGCAAGTTTCAGGGAAGGGTAATAGCAATCTATTTATAATAGAATACTAGCAAAAAATCAAAATTGCTAATCCTAAAAAATTTCAGTTTCGGGTAAATAATAAAGACTTTTTTGTTTTTGACGACTGGCTAACAGAGTTAAATAGAATTTTAAATAGCGCGAAAATTCGAGAAAGATTTATTTGTACTAAAAATTTCTTAAGAACTGTAACTGAACTTACTAAAGTAAGTAAATAGTGATTAGATCTCTTTCTATCTAAAAAGTTCAAGAGAAGACCATATTTGAACGAAGTTACCTCTAAAGCTACTTGAAAAATTCTTATGACGAGTACTTATACATTTTGTTAACTTCGGCTTAGTTGCATGGAATTACATTTAAAACATTATAAGATGCTTAGTAATTAAAATCCTATTCTTAAAATACGAATAGATTAAATGAACGTACGAGTAAATCAATTACATATTGCTCCATTAGTTCATTTCAATTCAGCTACACAAAAACATTTGGATAAGACGTTGTAGGGATGTGCCCTGCTTCATGTTAATCACAGTTAAGTAGCAAGTTTGGAATGGAAGACTAAATACAATGGACGAACATTTCAAAGCTACTTTTGTTTATAACAGCAACTCCCAGTAAAGAAAGTTTTACGTCAAGGCATACATACAGTGAGATACAGTTCACCTAATGTAAAATGCTCGTCTAAAATCACAGACGTCTCTGAAACACCAATTAAACGTACATACGAAATGATCGGGTACTATCTTTCTGGCGTCGCCTCTGATTTTGCATATGTCCAAATGTTGTGGTGATTATTTTCGTCAACGAGATTAATTGTCTTTTCTTTAAGCTATTGACATAGATTCTTCCCGGCGATGACGAAAATCTTATTGTGAACGGAATCGATGAATTTTCTGATCTGAAAAGACAGATGTAAAAAGAGGAAAAAAATACATAAAAATGCCAAGTCGATTAATATTTTTATGCCTAACAAGCTTTCTTTAACAATTTTCCGTTAACCCTAACCTTTTGCGTTAAGATCTGAAGTTTGCGATCTCAAAGATCCCTACTTAGCAAAACGCACAGTCAACATTTCTTTCCTGGAAGAGGTTAATTTTAAACTAGCATCTTGAATAAACTCAAAAGTTTTCGTGTTCCGCCCGTAGAGACGTAAAAGCGGTACTTTCTTTTTAGATGGAAACTTTAACAAAACGTAGTGACTGTTGTAGCGGAAGTTGAAGAGAATGGGGCAAAGAGGGAGCCTTGTGGGATGCCTTGTATCCGAGCGCCAAGGCCTTTTATTTTTTATTTATAGGCAACTGATAGTAAAGTGAAATTTATGGACGGTTTTGTTATTAACAGAATGGCGAAGAAATTGTTCGAATATTTTGTCAGTTGATTGTTTAATGTTTAAACAGAATTTGCAAACTTGGTTAAAGTGAAAATTTTTGACGCTTCAAAGTTTAACTCCTTTTGTTAACTTTTGTCGCGCTACAAAATTGTTTTGGAGGATATTTTTCCGTTTTGGTTATTTATTTTTAATATAAAATTTAAAGGTTGTTGATAACTCTTATCAGATTAATTTTCATCGGTTTAGAAATAATATTTTATAAAATATATTATATTTTACAAAATATTGATCTTTTTTATATAAAAATTGTAATTGGCGACCGGAATGGCGTAATGGTTACCATACTGGGCCACTGTTCTAAGGGTACTGGATTCGATTCATGTTTTGTCCATGGTACCCACGACACATGGAATCCTAGTATGGGGCTATGAGTGTGTATCGATAGTTATTTGTTTATGATGTCACATTTAAAATTTCAAATAGTATAAATGGCATATACAAATAACGAACAAAATTTAACATATAAATAATGAAAATATCCCAATTAATTCATCGTCATTCTTCGTTTATGGATGTACTATTATCCATTACTAATCTAGTACGTTTTTTATCTCAAGAAAGTTAATTAACTCCAACTTATATTCAGAGTACGAATATATTTACAACATTTGTACAATCAATTTTAATTTCACCTTTCTTATCAAACTCAGTACTTTTCTTTCCTAACACCCTACACATTGTTTCTTCATTTCATTCTACCAGCCTTTTATAGCGTAATAGCATTCCATATACAGAAACTGTTAAAAGTCTCTAGATTACCTTGCTTTTGAAGTGAAAAGTTTTGAAATAGGATCATGTTTCATCATTCGATGATCAGCGAAAAGCGAGTGGGATAATATATAAAGTTTTTATTTTTTTGCATATTATTGTAGCTGTATATGAACTAAATTAAAGACCCGATATTAGGTAACAAAATTCTCCCAGAAATTAACTATTCTATAAAATGTATTATATTAATTAAACTAAACATATCAAATATAACATTACATTGGAAATTAAATTCAAAGGTATTATGACGAGACATCGTTTATTTAAACAGGTATGAAGCGGCATAATTCTAAACTACATACATATCGTTTATCGCTTCACATCGTTACGTGAAGTAAATACTCTTCAAACGAGTCAAGTCCAAATATTTCCTTATTTGTGTAAATTAGCAACTGAGACATCCAATTTGTCGCCCCAATGAAGGAAAATGATACCCATTTTTGGATTATTGATTTTTTGGTTTCATATTGAAGTGTTGCTTAGAACAGTTAGATTTTATTTGTCGCTATTTAACTTGTAGCTGTGAACAAGACGAATAGGATTTGTGAACTGTATTGTGTAAGAAGGATGGTTGATAGATGTTATTTGTTAACTACCTATTATAATAAGAAACTTCGTTCCAATACTAAATCAGTCTTGTTTGAAACCTACTTTTGCATTGCAAATTCTATAGTCTACCTCACCCGTGCTTTATTATAACCCGAAAACCATATTGAAAATCATATGACGCAAGTTTCATAACTAAATGAAAGTCAGACTAAACAACTGACGATCTAGAAACAGACAAACGGTTTGAGAAACAAACAGAACAGTCGTGTCGGTGGCAAATTTAAATTGAAATAGTTGTGAAGTAGTTAGCGATGTCAAACGCGGTCGGACACGAATGGGCCGGTGCCTTTGACGCGAGAATTTTGGATAATTATACATGTTTCACTAATTACTTTGATAACTATTTTTCGGAGGATCGCTTTGAGACAAAGGACTTTTGGAAGTTAATATTTTACAAGGACTTATTACCAGGGTAAATTTTCGAGCTTTTGTGCGATAAACTTGATGGTCATTCGTAAAAGCATGGCTAAGAAATGGAGATGAGTCTGTATTTCATCGCAGATCTACTACTTAATTATGAAAATATAGAGGAACCTTTTTAAAAGTTTGTTATACTCATAGAAAATCTTGATTACTAGGTTACGTTTCGCCTTTCAAAGCTCAACAAGATTACGATAAATTACTAATTACCTTTTCCTAGTCGTAGTTGACGTCAGTTGTCTTAAAATTGACACATTAAACACGTAATTTAATTTATCATTGGACGTGTAACAAGTTTTAAAAAGTTTTACTCTTGTCATGATGAATTTTGTACATTAGGTCTTGATAAATGGAGTTTTTCTTTGCTTTCAATACGACCTTGTGCAATTTTTGTGAGTATCTGAAATTGTCAAGTGTTTAAGCAAAAAAGAATTTAATAAACCGTAGTACCTTGTTGTTCAGTTATAGGATCCTGAATGCTAAATACAAGACCATCTATTTGTTCCTCAGCTGCAGATGAATGTTTGTTCCAGTTTAAATTGTTTATGATGTTCTTATTGTGTATTACTATTACCCAAACGATAAGTCAACTGGGTACAGAAGAATATCAATGTTTGTTTGCAAATTTTATTTTAGTTTCTATACTTACGTAAGTGATACGTATTTTATAAATGATATTATTGTCAAGTGCCACATTTCTTCTTAACTCGCTTAGATAAAAAAGTATGTGCTTACCAAAACGAATTCTTTTGTGCTTGATTCTGAATAAATGCAATAAATGCTGGAAATTTATACGCAAGAAAGTTAGTAAAACTTTTCATCGCCTATCACTTATTCCTTCGCGATGAAGCAAGTCTGTAAGTCGATATAAACTTCACATGCTTTTAGAAGATGGTTGAATGGATAAAATCGAAGTACATTTGAAGTTTCACGATCAGATTTGAAAAGAAAACTTAGTTTTTCGAGTTGATTGTCACCACAGCGTTTGAGAATTTGTTTGTGGAGTAAGATGTCTTTTAAAGAATAAACTTTTGAGAATATCGTTACAAGCCAACAAGTGAGAAAATAAGTGAAGATGACTTCTTAAAAGTTTTAATCGCATTTACAGATCCTCACGCACCTATAGTATAAGTGTAGATCATTGATCGTACTGTGAAATAATGTTGGCCTTTGCAAGAAGAAACAAGAGTTTTATTATTTAATTGATGGTACCTTAGCGTCGTACGTAATGATATTTGAATGATTTCTTGTCGATATACTTGATATACTTAGAGCTTTCTATTATATTTTTATATAATATATATTTTTTAATCATTAATGTTATATTTTCATTAATACCCTTTGCTTTACTTGGCAGCTAAACCGTGCTTGATAACCAGTATGTTCTTCTCTTTTATTTCATGGCCAACGCATCAATATTGTATGTTTAATGTAGGTGATGTCTCGTGTCCATTCAAATAGTAATATATAAATATCCAAATATAATAATGTATCAAGTTATTCTGTTTCTGTATCGTCCTATTCTAAAACATTTTCTATTTCGCAAGTCACCATCGTATATATCACCCGTACCGCCATAGCCACTTCACGTTCCATGGGATTTACTGCGGTGTTTTCATTATTAGCTGGTAACGGGGCTAATATGTTTGTTTTTACCGTTCTTTGTACGTCTGTACTTGATATTCGTTGCTTTGTTAGTCGTAAAATTATGTATGATTTGCTTTTGTAGCTTCTAACATTTCTTTTTTATAATAATAAAAAGATATTTTGTTTTCGCGTTTTGATAGCAGTATTATCCTATAGGAATCCAATAAAAAGGGTTAAAAAGAGTGCACATTCTGTAGCGACATTGTAATGGGACTAATATGATGTTGTTTGTTGAAATTCTTTCAAACTGTGACTAGTTTTCAGAAGTTGCCGTAATATTTTTTTCTTATTGACTTACGGTCTTGTCGGGTTTGTTACTGATGATGAAATATAGTACTTCGTTTTATTTAAAGGTGTTAGTAGCTGTGTTTGCTGGTACGCTGAAATACCTTAGTATTGATGGCATATATTTTAGATCTTTTCAAAAAGTTTGCAGTCCTCTAAAACTGTACTTGTATTGTCTGTAACCTTTATATCTAAAAATTGAATTTCTGATAATGCCACTTTCTGGGGACCAGATAACAGCCTGTAAGAAAGCTTGGAAAGACCATGATTGTCATTATTATTATTATTGTTTTTTGTTATAGCTGAATCAAACTTTTCTATGTCATAAACAACTCTATAAACATATAGTATCGTAACTTTATGACTACGATTTCACAATAGCAAACAATTATAATACAGTTAAACTGTTAACGTTGTAACTTTTTACGACATTCCGAGGATTTTGTGGGCCCTTTGAATCCCTCAAACTCTCCCACCCCGAACATTACTAAAATACAACTTGAAAGGGTGTTATTAACCCGCTGGAGCGAGTGTATTGATGTAACCCTGTTTTCTTTTATTAAGCTCTGTTTGTTACTCTTGAGTAGATAAAAAATCAGAAAGGAGCGTTATGAATTGGTATTTCATTTTGTTGGAACCGTCATAGCCTGTCCATATTCTGTGATCGGCCGAGTTAAGCATGCCCTGGTGGGTAGGAGAGACTTTCAATCGGGTCTGTCTGTTCTATTCCATTTATATTGAAGTCCCGCGTAACGTTTTGGCCACTATAACGGACCGCCGCGCCGTTCGAAGGGTCCTGGGTTTTATTTCTAGCTAAGTTGAAATTTGGAAGATGATTAAATTATCAGTTATCCTTACAGGGAAACCTAGTGTGGGGCTATGAGTGCGTTATTTATCATTTATTTTAGTAATCATATGACCATTTATTAAAGTTGTTGCAATGAACTAAAATATTTGCTAATTGAAATGAAAGTGATATTTGTAATGTATAAAACAAATGACTAGCAATGTTTGGATTCAGGTTTGACAGAAGGAGCGGGTTGATAGTATCAAATCATAGAAGACAGAGACAATTTTATTATAATACTATTGAAAAAAGTTTTCACGACATTTTTGATTTACGCAGCAACAACATGGTACACAACCGACGCAGCACAGTGACTGATATGCACTGAGATGACGTTTGCGAAGCAACGCATACTTATGGTCGCTGCTCTCTTACTCGTCGTCCTAAGTGAAAGACAAACGCGACAATGCGACGCGACTATGGGACGCGACTCGACGCGACATTGCATACATTCGTGTCCTGCATTGTCGTCTTAATCAGTATGATTGGTAATATAGTCGTATGTGTCGCATTACATCGCGTCGCGTTGCGTCGCTTCATGTCGCCAAATGGGACGGGATAATTTCATGTGTCAAATAAATGTGTACATAGTAAAACAATGTAATTCCAACAGTATACTTAACCGGTCATATTCATTATAGTAAACCTAGTAGTTTGTTTGACATCGACATCAAACATCGGTAACGTGTGCTTCAACTTAAAACTGTTTGCGTTCAGAGATTGATTTAGGACCTGGCTTGTTCTTAGGGTTGCCGCAAAGTCTACTATATGCTACTATACAATTTCTTCTGCGTATATGTCAAACTCACTACTGAGGCCCATTCTTCCCATCACCAAGGAAGTCTAGCGCATACTACACCACGGTGCTCCAGTGCGGATTGGTACAGAGGTCAGTGGCTAACCCAAGTGTCAGAAGTTTTTAAGCCGCATGAAAGCCTCAGACATGGTTGGACGACTGCTATCTACGGTAGAAACTAGGACCGACGGTTTAACGTGCCCTTCGTTCGACCCACGGAAACGAAAGAATACTACAGTTTTTAAAACGTGTGTAGGCATACGTACAGTTAGATCATCTGATGGCAAATCACCGACACCAATGGAAATAAGAAACGTCAGTGATATCACCAACGCGTTGCCAATCAAGATCATCGGTCAGGAATATTGATTAATCTCTATTTTCAACAACGAAATCTTTGTTAGATATTTTTACTTACTACTTTCCTCATGTATATATTCTTACTTATTTTTTGTAATTTAATGTTTTATTATAATGTATTTGTATTATTTTAATTGTATATGCGTGCGTTTAAAAATAATAACGAATATATTTTCTATGTGTTTATTTACCTTAACTACTTTATTTTTTAGATACATATTTATACTAACTTATTCGACATGTATTATTCTGTAACAAAAAAATCAGATCGAACTACTTAAATATATAAAAACTACAATACAATCAGTCCAACCGTTTAGGAGTACAGTAACATACACACGAACAGAAGAATTATATATATAAAGATTTTCAAATACTATGTTCGAAGGGTCCTGGGTTCGATTCCCAGCGAGGCCGAAATTTAAATGATGAATTGTGTATGTCTTTCTGTGTTGTCCATGGCACCCACGACACAGGGTATCCTAGTGTGGGGCTATGAGTGTGTGGCGTTATTTATTTATTTTATTTATTATGTTATGCATGATATATCGGCAACCCTATTCCCAAAGTCAAACATAAACTCGGTTGAAGGTCTTTACGGTGACAACCTTGATCGAGGTATTCGACTACCATTTTGTTACGTGTTACAATATTATGAGCGAATATATTATCTGTTTTTCATTTTGAACGTAACAAATTGAATCAAAAGAAATATAGAAAAAGGACAATAATAATACATAAAAAGACGATGTAAGAAATAAAAATCCGATAACTATATTCTACATTCGTGTATGTCGCTACATATAATGGAACTAGTTCTCGCTCTTTCACTTCGTAAAATCTATATTAACTCTACGTTAAAATATTAAATTATTAAAATCAATATAATTTTGTTTAAATTGTTGTAAGTTGTGAAAAATTGACATTAAAAATACAATAAATGTAATCTCAAGTTTGATAATAGAAGCGAAAACCACGTCGACATCGGTAACCAGTAGATTAGCCGAAACAAACGAACAGACAGAAACCAATGAAACTCAGTTTTATTATATGTAAAGATGGTAACTAAATCAGCGCATTCTTTACCTTGTCATTGATTTTCAATTACCTTTGAGTAGTTAGCAAAATAATCATAGGTGGCGTTACTTACCATCACGGGGCTCGTAAGTTTGTCGGCTATTCATAGAAAAAAAAACAATCTCAAAGATTCCATAATATAAATAAACCATCTTTATTCTCAGTGTATTAGGTTAAATAAATCCAAGATGCTTAAAATAATGAATACAGAAGAAAATCCTAGCTAAGTTGTGTCCGCTGAGAAAGACTAAATAGATTAAGTCGTAATAGAAATTTCATAAGAGGCGACAGAAACGTAACCATTTCAGTGGCAGCCAATTCCTCCTTGCAACAGAAAATTGTCACACAATAAGCTTTTGACGATATACTTAAGAGCAACGATGCGAGTAATTTACACACGAGCGTTATGGCTACAGTATGTTATACTCTTGAAAGAAATATGGAAATACTAGCGCCATCTGCCAGTATTACGCAAATTAGCTTTAACCTCTCTCGAAAATACATGTAACATTTTGGATTCTGCCACTGAGATTTGTATAGTTGTATTGTGTTAAAAAATTTAGTTAATTTAATATTTAGTACAAATCTCATAATTTACCTTGGAAAGTAGATTGCAACGATAAGAATACTACTTAATGATATGTATTTTGTACGTTACATATCCACCCAGTTGCATGAATGGTGGTTACGGTTGAAAATATATACCTCTTCATAATTGATTATGTTAAAGTTAATCCGAATCCTTGTCGCTTATCGTCTAATCTCCTTCTGTCAGTCTAAGCTGTAATAAAGTGATATTGCCTTACACACCGCCTTTACCCTTGCAATACAAATGCGAATTTTTAATAAAGACATCCCGTGCTCCGAGTTAAATTTTGCAATGCGAGCTAGCTGCTTGCATTAACTTGTCTCCTTCAGATTTCCCAGAAGGTCTGGCTGACACTACACTAGACAGTGCTTGGTGCTCGAATACGAGTGAATTTCTTTTAAAGGACGAGCTCGTTTGTTAAAATAGGTAATTTTATTACTAAACAATATAATATAACGGTTATTATAGCGCTTGTTAGTAAAGAAACTCATCTTACACCATCAACACTAGATTTGAATTCGAAAACTGAGTTGAAATATGTTATAGATAAATATTTAGCTTCGTCGCTTTTAAACCAAATTAACTACGCTGTAACCAGCTCAGCCTTGTTCCATTTGAAACCTTGGCAACATAAGTGTTCTATAGAATATGAAAACAAATGCTTCGTGTACATAGTTGTAGTGTATAATTTGATTGATAAAATAGACTAAACCAAGAAAAGTAAAGTTCCCAGGAAGCTTTACAAAAAAGGATGGATGTTTATAGGAAACAGTGATAATTTACCATTCTATCATATTTATCTTTTACATCAGCTTACTTCGTCAACCTGATATAATCTATCTGAATATTGCAAGAATCCTAATGTCGTATAGTAATTGTATTTTATTAAATGCCTCCGTCTGACTCAGTCAATATTTATTCAGTTTTGTCTTGCTCCTTGAAAAAACATAAGCTGATAGTATCTTTGAAGATCTGTTTTTCCGTTTGTTGCTCTTGTATTCTCAGTTTTATTTCTTTGTCTATCATTCTACCTTATAAATCTTGTATGATTGTAAGGTCTTTCGATTTTATCGAGTTATTTAGAGAAATAATATACGGCTTTTATTTAGGTAGCAGGAAGAACATTTAATATTCTATTCTGAGAATTTTTGTTATTTTTATACTGACAAAGACGCGCGATCTGATAGTAAGTGGCCTCCGACGGCCATGGAGATCAGTAACATCAAAGGTATCATCGATGCGTTGTTGATAAAAAAATAAGCGGTAAAGCCTCGTAATTTTTTTGGCTTTTCTAAATTGTTATTAAAACATAGAAGCATTTTAGAAACAAGCAACTGGCCAGTTAGATTTAAAACCATCACCATATCATCATGCATGAGTAACGCCGGTATTAAACAAAGTAGTATAGACTTTGTCGATTGTATAGCAGATGACAGCAAAAGTAGAGGAGACTGGCTTTTTAAGTAGTCACCGCCGCCCAACAACAGCATCACCGTTTTTGTCTATCGTAATATTCATTCCAATACAAAAAACATGCATGCTTACATAGTGTTCTTTCATAATAAGAGAGGGTCGGTCGATTTCATTATGCTAACCAAATGTAGTTTCTTGTTTGTTCAATAGGTTAAAAAGCATTGGTTTTAAAAACAAATGCAGAAAATATATTCCATCATTCTAGTCTATTGTGGAATAGTGGCTAACCTAGCAGTCAAATCTTATGAATTGCCTCATAATGAAAATATCTGACTTAACTACTGCAATCAGGCTTTCCTTAACTTGTAGACGACACAAGTCATACGGCTGTAATTCCAAAACTTACTATTTATATCCATATTTCAAGATCTATTTCGATAACTCCTATTGTATAGTTCACTGAGGCGTTACTTTTTGCTAACTCTCACAGCATCTGGCGATACGATTAGAAACTTCTCCCACAGTGTCTGTATGAATGAATGCTGTTCCATTGTGTGCAGTTTTCCCAGCGCCCCGTTACATAGACCTCCGTAAACTAACTGTTTCGGACTACTTACATTTATCTTCTTTAATATCCATAACCTTGTGGCTGTGGCTTCTGGCATAGTATTAAGAAGCCTATCTATTTTGTTGTTTTCTTGCCTAATTAGGATATTTTATGAATATTTCGTACGTATTTAAATTAGCTCTTATTTGGATATTGTATTTGTCTCTTATTTACTTTGTTTGTGGCGAAATTGGCGATGTAGTAAAAAATCGATGATTTATTTCGTCGGAGAAACTTACATCTCACTTAAATAAATTATTTTTATCGTTTGATGCGAACCATCCAAAGATTTGATTATTTATCAAGTTATGACCGATTTGTAGTCTTCTTTCTTCCAAACTCTTTGTTTGGTAGTTATGGAGTCTACATAATTCTGAATAAAACCCCTATAAAACTGTAAATAAAGTCTGTTTTCATGCAGTATTCACCTTCATTAATAATGAGTCCTTTTTTATTTATTATAAGTTAATGCTGGACATCAATATAATGTTATGACATTATTTTTATTAAAAGTGTTTTGAATTCCAATCTAGCCACTGGCGTTGAGAACTAGTTTGATATCACTAGGCCATCACGGCTATCGTTTCTGTACAGACAATTTAAAACAATTTTGAAGGCAATAAAGATAATATATGGCGCAATATTTAGAACAATGGCGTCACTAAAACTGCATCGGAGTAACACTTGGTATTCTTATCTGGGCGCAGTAACATAAAGCGAGAAATTTTGAGTCCTCGCGAATGTGATACGAGAAGATATATTACACGCCTTTGTGAGGGAAGAATTGATGATATACGGACTGTTCCATGACTTGTTATATTCGGAGTGCGTGCGATAAACGATGTTTTACTAAAATGGTATGTTATTGTATGCATTTGGAAATAAAATAGTGAATTTGAAAATATTCGACACTTGGGTCGGCCACTAACCTCTCCACCAATCCGCACTGGAGCAGCGTGGTGGAGTATGCTCTAGACCTCCTCAGTGATGAGGTGACCCGTGCTCAGTAGTAGGCCATTAATTGAAGGCAGGCAAGCACAAAAGCAAAAATGCCTTTAATATTTAAATTAACTTTTAGCATTCCAAACAGTCTGTTCCTTTTTTCATAAAACCGTAAAAATTTTATTTGTACCTATCCTCAGTTGAGTTACACTACACAACATATATGAAGTAACAGTTAACTAGCTTTTGATAGTTTTACTGGTGTCCATCGAACAGGAGTCTTATAACTCGGAGAGGGGAAAAATAAATTTGCTTAGTTCTTTCAGATTCATACTTAAACGGACTTCGCATACAATGCAGTTTAAACAATATAAAAGATTAAAAGTACGTGAACAGATGTTTATTAAGAAAAAGTTAAAAGCAGATCTAATAAATGCTTTATCGCTGTTAGCTTAGTGTTTTGCTACAATTGTTTTATCATTCTCTTTGGACGAACAGATTGTTTTGTTGCTGAACTTAAAGGGAGATGAATTATTTTGTGTTCATCAAACACTTAAAGGATTTAAATATAATACGTATCTAACAATTTATATTATAACTAGACCAACCAGAAAACGTTGTTTTGCCATATAAATTATTAATTATAAACTATTTTTATAACCATAAATATGGTTATTGTGTGTTAACCTTAAAACCTAGACATATGCTATCGCAGACTTTTATTTGCATCTTTTAGAGGAGAACATTTTTGTAATACATGATTTTTGAGTAACTTTCAGGTAAAACTCAAGTAGTAGTAGTAAAGCTCAAAATTTTGCCGTTTTCGCAATATTTTTTATTGCTGTTCCTCTCCTTTTCGTCTTAGCGTGATATTCTATAGCCTATAGCCTTCCTCTATAAATGAACTATCTTACACTAAAAGAATTTTTCAAATCGGTCCAGTAGGTTCTGAGATTAGCCCGTTCAATCAAACAAACAAACAAACAAACTCTTCAGTTTTTTATATTAGTATAGATATAGATATTGCTCAATTACTACAAATAAACTAAGACTGCATTTTAAATTTATATACATTTTCACATGCAATGACTACTTAATTTAATTTAATGCGATTACTTAATCTATGTATTGAATGAAGTAAGAGTTGACTAATTTGTATTGTGATATTGATTTTAACTTATTTATTTGATTTACTTTATTTTATACTTATTCAGGCATGTATTCTTACTTAGACAGGTAGGACATAGTGAACTATTTTATATGATGTCATCAATTTATGAACACAACTATAAGTAAATTTAATTCTATTAAATACTAAGGGATCGGATCTACAAACAAAAGGGCGGCGGCGGCGGAGGGCGGAAAGTACATCAAATAATAAGACATATTTTTTGTTTCAAAAGGAATCCTAATGGAGCCATTTTTACTATCAAATATCTGATGCAAATCAGTAAGTATTATATTTACAAAAGCGATGTTAAGGAAGGTACGTTAATACAAAGTAAACGTAAAAAAGAGACTAAAAGATAAGTAATAAAATAAATTGTTTAAATTACCTCTTGAAGTATTATATTATTCAATTTTGGAACCTTTAACAGCTTATAGACTTAGCTTTATATTCTCAATTTCAGTGATTTTGTTTCAATTTCGGGAACTGAATCATATCGTTACATACCTACATATAATATGATTCTTTTGATCGTGTGTATGTGTGTGTGCATGAGGAGTTTGATGAACTCCTAATAAACGGTTGGGCCGATTTCGAAGAATGTTTTCATAATAAAATGTATTGAGAGGATTGCAGAATGGTTTGGGTTTCAGAAATCCGACAGAATATTGTATTTTTACGTAGGAACATAATATATGCGTAATTCGCTAGTTTTCATATGAAAAGTCCACCTGAGTTTCTAAATAGTCGGTATCATTAAGTCTTTGAAGTTTTAAACTTCCATATCTTTGACAGATAATAATTGAAGTACTGTTTTGTAAAGTAATAACCGAGATTTTTAAATGTTGCTGATCCTACGTATACCCAATTTAAGGAATTGTTGGTCATAAAACTAATGTGTGGAGTGTTTATGTTACATCTGATGTTGATCAATCCTGGATAACTGTAAAGTAAAGCAACCAAACATGTGTGTTAGAATTTGCTGATTATATTTTTTGCTTTGGAGTTTTTTGCCAATTTTGTAACTTAATATCCCCTAAAGTGCCATCGTCATGAGCTTTACATTCCGCCATTAAATGGCAGGTCATATAAAAGCTCAAGCTTAGATAGTTCGTGAGATAGTTTCACGTTTCCGGAATTCTTTTAACGTAAAAATGTTTTACGGAATACCTTGGTCTTGTATTTTGTACGTAGCTATTATAATACTAAATAATTTGTACGACATAGTTCTTTCCATGTGAAGACAATTTACCGCATACAGTTCATTTCTAGGTATATACATGTCAATAATTCTAAACCTAATTCATAATAACTGACAAGAGAAACAGCGCTATCTGGTGTCGGTCTAGTAAAACTAAAACTATTTCGAACTGTTTGTTTAATACAGTAGCATAGTTATTTAACATACGTCGCTTGTATGTTATATATTCTATGACCACTACCCTATATGTGTGTTCTTCGAGTATACATGTATAAGCAAACTTTGTTAAAGAAATAAATAAATAACGCCACACACTCATAGCCCCACAATAAGATTCTCCGTGTCGTGAGTACCATGGACAACACAGAAATACAAATACAGACCGAGAACATATATTTAAGTTCATCATTCAAATTTATCATTATCATTCAAATCGAACTCAGAACCATTCGAACGGCGATCCGGTATGGTAACCATTACGCCACGTGGGTGTTAAAACTATACGTCAATTTGACATAAAACCATTAATACCATTCTTGCAAAATCATTACGAAACCGTTTCCATGATCTTTGTGCTATTAAATTTTCTTACAAATCCAAATTCATTCCCGGTACATTTTAATCCTGGCAATGAAAAAGACACAAAGGGAATTACACCTGTCATTTCCCGTGCTGGCAATGAATTATTGCATTAGCGTCCGACGCTTTGTACACTAGGGCGGGGATTCACTGGGCTTGGAATTATTATATTATATAACGCAAGGAAACTTCATGGTGGAGTTTACAATTTATTTTTATATGTTACTGGGTATCAAGGAAATATTACCAGTGAACAATGATTCAGACCACGCAGTAATTACAATACAATTGCATTAATAATTGTGTAAATAATTGGTGAAATAATCATAGAAGGAACATTTAATTTAAAGTTAGACAAGTTTTGACTAATGACTGAAATTACACGACTCTTTTTTAGCACGTTTTTATGCTCGCTCGTTCAAAAAGCCAAGTTATTTTCTAGTAGAAAATGTCGATTTTTAGAAGATGGATGAGAAAAATTATGTAGGAGGATAGAGATAAATATAATGCCTTGTTGCCATAAGCAGAAACGGTATCCCTTTAAAAAATGTGCTATGTACATAACATGTGCTAGATACAGCCAGTACATACCCGGTGCACATTGCTAGGCATTTTAAAAGATATTTAAAGAAAAGTCAGCATACATCAACTAAGTGTCCAATCGTTCAGCAAAAAATCAACACTCGACTGTAACCAATGAACCATTTGACTGATGAATATAATTTTGATACCAAAATTTCAGAGAATTCTGAAAAAAGTGTCTACAGACATCAGTGCTCTATTTTCTACTATTTCAGAGAGTTTAATGGACAAACAAACCATTATTTTTATGTATATAGATTAATCAAACGATGTAAACGTGTAGCCACATCTTTATGTAATATGTTGTACGTCTTTTTATATGAATTTAATTATGGTCCGTACGGCAGGCGACAGGTAACTTCCTAAAGGCCTTTTGGTAACAGTCCTTTTAGGGATTTGCAATTAGGGAAAAGCAATTATATTAAGTACACCGTTCCGGAATCCTAATGGATGTAGATATGAGGTACATTTTAATGACATTTCTATTTGTGCCAAGTGTATGTCGGTGCTAATTCATTTAATATTGTATTACAACAAATTACACAGAGAAATATTATGTAGGTAACTACAGATGTTTTCTTACAAAACTTCATTATTTTTTTATGATTATCATTTTAATTTAAAGCTTTTCCAAACTCGAAAATTATTTAACTTTAAGATTTCAACTGCTAAAATTCATTAGTCGTTTTTCAATATATATTCAGTTTTTAAACTGTTATAACTTGATTAAAATACTTCAATCTATTTTATGGGACTCAATATTCATAAAATGTATCTTCATGCGAATGAACGGTAAGTATTTTTCGTATTAAATTATTAAAGCAACAGCTACATGATCGATCGACTGAAATGCGTCGTTTTACCATAACAGCTAAATTGGGAAAAGGTGTTAGCTTTCAACATAACATGACTGCTTTCAGTCGCTGCTCAATCTATTAAGAGCAATTCAAAGTTTTACGTCCACTTAATTTTGCAGGATTATAATGATGTCAGACTTTGTTATGTAGACAATAGGCAACCAAAACATTTATTTATAGGATAGACACTGATACAAATATGTCTGCCTTCCACCCATCAATGGCCCACTACTAAGCGGGTCTCTTATCACTGAAGTCTAGAGCATACTCCACCACGCTGCTCCAGTGCAGACTGATAGAGTTAGTGGCGAACATAAGTGTCGGATGTTTTAAAGCCGCTCGACGGCCTCCGACATGGCTTGACGACTGCTATCTACGATAACAATGAGGACCGACGGCTAAATGTCAACCGTATGTTGTCCAATTTATCAAC
>DWJN01000528.1:0-23315 GCA_018248895.1 Carystus phorcus
AGCCTCGTGCCGCGATGTCCATAAAAAATGAAAATTGTATTGTACGTAGGAGGTAATTAAAAGAGCACGCGGAAATATATTTATCATTATTCATTAGCAGCATCACGGGTATAGTTGCCTTCCTGGGTTTTTGCTGTTTAAGCTCAGATGAGTGGTCCGTGCCGCGCGGCTGCGCACCACTGCTTCCACCTGCGTTCCGTACCTCGTAAGCTTACGTCGCGTAGTAATGTACGATTCGGTTTATAGCTTCTATTAATATCTAACGGTTCGTATAATATATTTATCATTGATAGAGGTTATGGACCTTGAGATGTTTGTTTGTAACAGTGATCATGAAGCGTTATTGTTTTTGCATGTAATTATTCATTAGGGCGCTTTTTCTCATATATTACTGGTTTTTGGCTGCGGTTCATTGGTTTCACGAAACGAAATTTGATATATATTTTTTATCGAGTTTGAGACCCGAGCCATTACCAGAACCGTTGAAAATTACCTCGAGAAAAGAACATCTTGGCTACAGGAGTAGAATAGAATGAAAATCATATGTAACTACTATTATTCAATATGTATAACTTTTTACAGGATAAAAAGTTACGTATGTGGTATTCCGGAATATAATATATCTTTGTGCCAATTTTCATTCAAATCCAATCAGCTATTCAGGTCTGATTGAACAACAAACACTTAAATCCAAACTTACGCATTTAAAATATTATTAAGATTAATATCAAAATTATTTTGCTAATACTTAACAAATGCGGCATAATCTTGTAACACGTGTTATTCGATCCACTGTACTAGATATCCCATAATAAACCCCATGACGATGCAATCCTTAGTTTCCTTGAGTTGGGCTGTTAATGGGGCGGAGGGTAGCAACAGGATTTCCTTGTTTATGGACACTACTACCATGACATGTGTGAGGTTGATAAATGCCTCTCAATGATTACCATTTAATACACGACTTGCGAATGATATAGTTTTCTTATAACGTCTTTTATCGCCGTCGTCGTATTAAGAATAGTTAAGTACATTTTGGTAAAGGTAAAACTCTTTTTAGGGAATAGTGGTTAAGTCTGTACGAGGTGGGTGAAAATCCATTGTGATTTTTCACGTAGTTTTTCACGTAAAAACAAATAGAAGTTTGGCTTCTAAAATTAGGAATTCTGACAACAAATACATGTGGTGGATAACACCAGATAAAACCTCGGAATATTCACTTTATCCAAAAAGTTGATATTCGAGTACAAAAGCTATAGACTACACCGAAGCGAAACTTAAATGGGTTACAAACAAGGCTCTTGAGTTTATAAAAAGGTACTCAACTTATTTCGAAAACATTAAAACTCTCATAATTCTTTATTGTGCCTTTATTGGCAGCCATTTGAAAAATGCTTCACATTTTTGCAATCCCCGGTACAATATTAATATTGATGCTCTAGCACGTACAAAAACGTTTTCTCCGATTCTTGCAATATTAAACTAAAAGAATATGCAATTTAAAACAAGAGATGTAAACATGTTCACAATTCCCTTGTACGTAAGAAGAAATATTGCAGATTTGTCATTTCACGTCATTGTCATTGTCACGAATTGTTAAGAAAATCAGAACTAAGGGTCCGTTCACGTAATCTTAGTTGATTAGTCAATGAAACCGTCATAGATGTGGACATTGATTTATTTTACACCAGTGATTCTCAACTTAAACATACTTTATTAAAGCGACGCTTTCATTTGGATGTCTTTGTTTTTCCGTCGTAAGATAGTTTCACATTTATAATATTAGATACCTAAAAATGTACATTTATAACTTAGGCTTTTAATTCAAGTGAAAATTTGTAAATTACTCTCGTTTGTTATTTTGTATATAATAAATTTATATAAAATTTTAGCTGTAAGTTTTCCAGATATGAAAAAAATATAATAAAATAAAGAACACAAAGAAAACGGTACACGGTAATTGTGCTCACGATGACAGGTCGTTTGGCACATTCTGTTATAAATAACGACAGCAGTCAGCTTAACAGTTGTAAACAAGTAAGACTGAAGTGAGACACAGCGCTACTTATTACGCGATATAGCTCAGTGGAGCATGGCTGACGAAGTTTTTACCATCGCCACACGTAATCAATTTGCCACCGATGTGCTTGAAGTCGCTGATGCGAGAACAGAAGGTAAAGCACGCTGAGAAGTGTTTCCTCAGAAAGCTTTTGTAACATTTAACTAACTGAACTGTTAGGTTCAAACAGTAATCGCTTTCCCAAGAGTCGTTTCGTCAGCGGATTAACATAATTCAACAGCAACACTTCTGTATCAAGCGCAATTATCAAATTCAATTATTAGTAACATATTCTAAGATACTATACTTACATATGTATTTTGCATTTTTTTAATAAATATCACTGAAAATATGTTTACTGTGAATTAGTCCTTCAAAAATTAGTTATTAAGTTAATACTTCAATGATATCTACGAACATATTTATATTATTTTCGAAGATTTTTTCTTTAATCTATAAATGTTATAAATCCGTACCAGGCGTGAATAACTTAACAAGTCGAAAATGCTCCTTTTTCGGGGCAGCCACTTTTAAGTTTATGTTACATCTGTAAATTCCGATTTTATGTTAATAAATACTTTTTTGTCTGAATGTGTATTAATTTGCCTTGAGTTTTCATTTGCTTTAAGTTTTCAGATCACTATGAATTAAACAATACTAATATATCATGCATTAAAAAATATATATGCAAGTCGACTTATTCACGCGTGGTACGGAAATATGAGTAAATTATATACAGCCATAAAACCTGAATTAATTGCACATCACATTTGACACCCTTCATATCCACGTGAGATAAATCTTGACGTGATTTACGGCTATCCCGAAGATAGTATCAAGCTGATAGTGATAATATAATTAATTTCTTAAAGCAATTCCGGCCCCGTTACGCCATCCATAAGCTATTTTTGTATCAGCTGCATCGCCGATTGCGTGATTTAATAGTGTTGATAAAGTTTTTGCCTTTTGCTAACATGAATCTATTAAACGTATCAATTGAATAATTGAATTCAATTAATTTAAACCGTTGAAAACATAGCCATCACATAAAATGTTGTTAGTAATTAGTTATTAGATGATACGTTGTATTGTTTTTTATTAAGATTAAAGCTCCTACGGAAGGTGGAACTACGAAAAGTATAATAGAGAAAAAAAAAACATGTTTTCAGATTTTACAGAAGAATTGATATAATTTTCTGTTAGCTTAGTTCAACTCTGCATACATGCTATACATTTGCGAGTGTTAGTTACTTAAATCTACATCTTTATTACGAATATTAATTCATTGAACGTGTACCGAAAATCTAAAAAAATATGCATATTGTCAGCGTTATCGTAAAAAATATGTTTATAAAAAGGTTTTTAGAATGACAAATCATTTATTTCATGCAGGTATTTATTTATAAATACACTTATGAACGTCAAATATTTTGCATCTACCACCGCTTCGGAAGGGTGCCTTATAAAGAGGAGAAGTTAAAATCTATTATGAATCTACGTCAGTTCATTAAAGTTTTAAATGGATTGGCTTGATATAAAATATTATTTTTATCGTGTAGTGAATAGGAAATTTCAAGCATTTTAGAATAACTTATAACTTGGCATACTTACTAATTACTTATTCGTATGGAATGGAAATTAAATTTTCTTCAAATCTTGTCTCTTAAACTACAGATCGTTAAACTTTTACCTACATGAAAATATATAAAACAGAATTCATTCTTGGATACAATTATAGCATAGAACCTCGTCTGACATGAGTTCGTCTCTGTTTTGACCGGTTTTTGTTTATCAAAATGATAGGCGGCGCGACGGTTTAATCCAGTCTAACAATCATTCGGGTACCGTTCGGCAACCGCGGCTAACGGGACTGTCGGCCCTTCTCCAAGAATTCATTCAGATTTAAGTTATATAACACGACGCCACGGCACTGTAGCTATGAATGAATGTACCTTGACCTTGCTTGCTTCTGTTGCTTTTAGTGGTCATAAATAGGTGAGTTTTCACGTTCTTTGTTGTGTTTTTGTTCGGCAACATACACTTAAGCATTTGTGTATACATAACACAGATAAGTTGGCTTATTCATGTCCAAATGCATCATAAAAATACAATGATAGACAGTTAACTTGACACTGTTAACTTGAATTGAGTCCGCATTCCGCAATTTTAAGGCTGTTGCAATAAAAAAATCAACATCTAACCGGCACGCACCCACTTTGATGCGTTAAATTTATTTATTTATTCATACTATATGACCACATCAAAATATTACGGTACAAACGCCGATGCTTTACATTCTCTACTAGCTATAACCATTGAATATAACAGATGTAATCGAATCCGATAAAACTTGTTTTATTGTCATAAAAATATTAGGTCTACTTTTTATATTTATATAAAGTGTACGTATAAGTGTTAGTAAATGTAATGTTGACTATGATTATTAAATTACAGGATAACAGAGACAATACAAGGGTGGAACCTTGATGAGTTCCGATTCATTAGTTACGAGGCGACGCGATAAAAACAGTAGCTTATTACGCTTTGTCTTGTATTATCTTGATCTTGAACATTCAGTGATATTTATATCTTTGAGTAGTGTTTTTATATATTGTACATTATCATATACAGTATTGTATATATCACATTAAATTGCATTCAATATTATAATTTTAGACATAAATATTTGATTAGGAGACATTTATTGTACTCGTTTTATAATTTAACAAAAATATGGTTGTTATAGAGCAGGGTGAAGCCTACAATGGGCCATAAAAGTTTTGAAATTTATCTCACTTGTCTAATTTAAGCTGTTAATATTACACAACACGTAAAACAGTATTTTTCTTCCGATATGGTTAAAACTTTTAAGGTAATTTTTACAGTCGTTTCTATTACTCGTCTTTATGATATGGTTACGTTTTTTGTCAGCCCAAAACCTTAACCCTAAGGTTATCAAGCTCACGAAAGACACGATGAAAATGTCATTTTTTATTTTTTTTTTCCTGCACGATAATACCGCGATCGTAACCAACGTTATGTTTATTATGCAATTCGACGTTTTTTATATTTCGAGTTTTCGAGTTTGTTATAAATTATGATGTTTTTCAATTTTATACACATTTAATTCAGAAAAAGTTCCGTTAAAGATGTTTATGAATTACAAATCTGATGACATTTATATTATTTGAAAGTTTCGGCGGTCACTAAATATTTTATCTGTAACCGGTATACGATCTTTGATATCTTTGATCTTATTCGTCGAATCGTTTGAAAGATATGTAGGCTATATTAATGGTTACACATTACCGGTAAAGCGTATAATTCAGTCATTGAATATTTTATCTCATGATTCTATACATCATCGAAAACGTTTTGAAATTCGTTGGCAACGTATAATTGTTCCATTTAATGTTATCGATGTCGACGGGCGACGGTGAACACTTAACTTAGCTTGGCTCGTCTCATTTGTCATCATATACGTTGCCTAGTTAATATATGCAACACCTAGGCATTGTTACGTTCAATGCAAATAAAACAATCTTTCTGTAACGTAATGGTCACCACGCCGGACCGCCGTTCGAAGGGTCCTGGGTTCGATTCCCAGCGAGGCAGAAATTTAAATGATGAGTTTGAATTTCTGTTCTCGGTCTGGGTTTGTTAATGTCTTTCTGTGTCGTCCATGGCACCCACGACACGGGGTATCCTAGTGTGGGGCTATGAGTGTGTGGCATTATTATTATTAATTTTGTTACCTGTGGGCGCAAGGTATTGTGCCTGGAGTAATAGTCGTGGTGGTAGAAACTGGTGGGTGAGAGCGGCGGGCGGTACTTCTTGTGGCCGTAGCCCATAGTGTCCATCGTGTGCATCCTGGCCGCCGGCGTCTAGCTTGTCATCACACTCGATAATGTCCTAGAACCTCTCCACCTTTCCTCACATATCACCGGCTTTCGATTGCCTGAAACAAGCATTAATAACGTAAGCATTCATAATAATAACGCTAGTGTCATAATATAAAAATGAATGATTATATGTATATCCTTGGTGACAAATTGTAATTATTTCTATTGCTTTTATCTTATAATATTTTTATTCGTAAGAAAACTTTTAAAATATATTGCAGAGTCTGCTGGGTCATTTGAATATACTATACTCGTATAAGGATTATGTATCTCATTGACTTAACAAACCTGCCTATTCCACGCAGCTCCAGCGCGTGCCTTGGTGAAAAGGCTAATTTACTGCGGATGTTCTTATGCTGATCGTATCGGTCATGGATTATAATGATAATAACCGGGATTGGATCTAGCGTGCCCTTCAAAGCACGGAAACTCCTTTAGAAATATTGGAACAATTCCTCATCTATCTTTCTACAAATTTCCTATCTTCTAAGATATTCGAACCCTTGCGATTTAATACAGTTCGTTTTAATGGAAAATAAATATTGAAATACTTAAAAAGAAAGTGCTACGAACTGTATAAGACTGTATTTTATACACAGTAAACTTGGAGATGTCAAAAAAAGACTATATACAATTTTATGTTATCTCAAACTTTAGGGGCGCCATCGATTCATAGCTTTGCGCCGCCATTTATTTTGCTAAAATTTGTTTTACGTGTCGATTTAACTACAATTATTTAGATCTAATGTTTTAAATGTGAATTAAGTGCGAGTCACAAAAAGTATACAGCATTGAAAATGGAAGATTCTAACTGGTAGTTTTAAGTGTGTATAGTGTACCTCGTAGTACCAGTAGGTAGTTAGGTACTAAGTGCCTCGTTGAGATAACATGCGCTGGGTAAAGCTTGCCCGCTTCTCCGTTTTTTTGTACTGTCATCTCGTTTGATAACTTTAAGTAAGCAAAGAAGTTGTTGGACTCGGTTGGTGACGCCGACGAGATTAGTTTTACTTACAGTATCTGCCTACATATTACGATGGATGTGGAATATTACTTAAGAGCTTTTTAGTATATAACGGGCCTTTGTGAGTTCATCTGATAATAAATAGCACTTTTATTTACTAAATATTATTTTCGTTTTTAATTTATAATCTCAAATATTACAATTTGTTACACATAAAATTTTCACAACGAATTTTTTAAGTATCAAAAAGTACATTAGTTATATCAACAGAACTAAGTACAAAAATAAAGAATAAAGACACTGTTTTATATAAATTGTAATGCGTAATATGTAAAACATTGCAAGTTTCAACAAATTTCAGCCATATTTTATTATATATTGTGCTTTTTGAACTTAAAAATAAGTGAAAATATGACCTACAATTCATTAATAACCATTTTTTATGATTTTATCGCATTTTTAGTACATAACATAGTACATAACAGTCGAGCAGAAGAACCACTTAATATTAAGTCATCACTACCGCCCATCACCAGTAACACAAAAGACATCACCGATATATAGTCAGCGACAAAAGAATAGAAGAAAGAATCGTCCAATTATGAATATAAACTGTAAAGTCGACTTAACGTTACATCTTGTAACATTAGGCAGTAAACCGGACAGATAAATTGAAAGGTTGTTTAGTGACGTCCTCTAACCATAACGGTATCTGACCACTGACTATAGTATTTGCTTCAATATTTATTTTCTTTTATAATTTACGAACCTGATATTCAAGTATGCGCTCAGCCGAGCGCGCTTGGATGTGTCAGGTCGCTTTAATGCAAAACAAATTTTATGTGGTCATATACCCCAATCAGTTGCTCAAATGTGCGTAGCGTATAGCAATGTTTTAAAGATAATAACAATCGTACCCACGAGAGTTATTTAACTTCGAACAAATTAAAATGCAAAGAATTGGCCTACAAGGTAATGTAGCGTGAAGTAACTAGAGGTTTATTTGATTAAAACAAATACACATACGAAAAACTATGTACATATATTTTCTTCGTGAATGAAACTTTGTATAGTATCCAATGACGAAGCATAAACATTTATCTGTTACATATGTCTACTCCGAAAATCAATTCTGGAATCCAGGCAAGTTGATGGCATGAATCACCAATAATCGACAACTAATCACTCTTGTAAACCTATTATTTTGCTCGCATGTTATAATGAATAACATTTGTTTTTTTTTGTCGCAAAAATTCATAAGCCGACCTTAGTCTCACGGACAGACGTTGCACTGTGAATTGTGCCCTCTGTAATGATAACACTGATGACTGATATTATTTTTTCTCCGCGTTTTGTCGATCAACTGAGTCTGTTATTAGGAATTAACAAAAACTACAAGCAATGTAATATTGGACTGACGTATTGATCGCAATCAGGAAACCATGCTGTTTAATGTTACTAATAGATCGATCAAACGAATTCGTTCAAATACTTTAACGTATAACATAAATCATTTCGTGCGAATTTAAAAATACGGTTATTTCTTTTGCCGTTTTATTTAAGAGGGGACTTAAATACAGACCTCCGTCCCATGCTAGCAGACCAGGATATCATAAGATGCGACAGGAGACGACCTGAAAGTCTGGTACGACTTTACGTTAATATTATCATCAATAATTAATATTGTTATTGATATCTTTCTGCATAACAAAAGCTACCATCTTCTAGCTTTATTTGGTTGATCGGCTAGAAGTTGTGTTATCTTCTCGTTTGTTGGCTAGTTACACAAAAAAATAAAAGACTTTCTATAGCCAAGAATAATTTTTTTTCGGAGTATTTCCATTAATATATTTCTCGTTCACATTTAACTTGGTAACGTATCAATGATATATTTTGTTGCGGTCGTCAGCTTAAGATGTTAGATATTGATACAAAAAAAGGTTTTTTAGTCACGTATTACTGTAAGGTCTAAACACAATGCCCTTAGTTTCGGCGCCATCGTAACAGACAGAACAGTGTTCACATCGTTAGCACGTATGTTTACCTCAAGAAACCTTGCTCTAGCTCCGGAGCACCAGCTGAGTCATGCCACGCACCGTGGGAACTAATGGTTAATTGTCTATCAAAACCTAGCACTTGAGAAAATTACCAGTGTTTAAACCATACACCACTTTATAAGCCATGGACATCAAATAAACAAATGACATCACACAATAAATGGCTCACTTGTGTACTTCATTTAAATACTATGGTTAAATACTCATACTTCATGGTATTTTAAGTAATTAATACTTGCAATAAATTAGCTTATAATTATTGAATACTCAATCACTTAAAAGTTATATAAAATTGCAGAAGAATATAGTGGCATATTAAAAAAAGATACCTATACTGAGAAATATGGCCGTAAGCAAAAATATTATTTGTTACAAATTGCATAATTAGTCTGTGGTAGTTAAAAACTACCTAAAATGTTCTAACAGATGCTTCGCTTAAAGCAGGATTAAACATCTGCGTTAGAAATAATGACAATACGCAACATGAGGTCAGTTTAAAAATTAGAAGGGTTTATTTGAATTTGGTTTGTAAAGTAATTAAGGCAATGTTTAGTTAGGTAAAAATCTTCCTTCCTTCACAAATAAAAAAGCCATCCACGATGTTATCACTCTCAACATTGTAATTGTATGAGCACTTGCAACATGTTAACGAATTCTAAATGTATTCAACATAAGTGATTCACCATTTTGTGCGTTGTGAAAACATTTATAAAACAAACTTATAATTTATTAATTTGTAATTCAAATACATATTTTTGTTTCTAGTTCACGACTCGATAACAATGTACAACTTTTTATGTGGTATTACTAATATCCCAATATTTCTTCCTCCTTATAATTCGTCGAATACTTATATTTTTTTATTTATATTCCCAATAAGCCTCCTGCATGGAGCCGATTCTTAATAAAAATCAGTAATAATCTCACTCATTGTCAGTTATTATAAGCTTTTATGTTCTGCTTGTATTATTATTATTCTATTATTTAACATGTAGTTTGTGTCAAGATGAACCATTTCACCTTCACGTAATGCTTCCATTTTTGTAAATTTTGATGTCATAATAGTTTGTCATTCACTAAAGGTAAAAAGTTACAACTTTCTTAAATCTGCGGAGGTGTTATTTGTGCTATAAAGATCTTATAAACTTAGGATACTCTTAAGTATAACAAATCATATTTTTTTGTTATTACAGTATATGTATATAGTCAGAGATAACTATTAAATATTAAGTGCTCAGCAAATAAGAGGCAAGCAGCATAAAAATATTTATATTTCATCAGGATAGAAAAAAGGATCAATATAATTAAAGTATTATATTTATCGTACAAATATTCTACAGACTGCAGTGATCGATTTCTAACGTAACACTAATTATATTTTTTTAACACTTATCCGAAGATTATTAATTATAAGTTCCAAAGTGTTAACGAACTCGAACTAAATGCGGTCTCGATCGGTATAAGTCCATGAAACAGGTCTGACCGAGTGTACAGTCACCGAGCAATCACGGTTTGTTAACAAGAAGCTTGCTGTTGGTAAACAAATTGCTTCCTCGGCTTCGACGTCGAGCATCGCTGGTTGGACCTCAATGTCAATGTCACCTTTCCATTCAACGCACACTGCAAATGCATTGACAATGAGATAATGTAATGCTTGAATATACACATTACTGCTATACAAATTAAGCTTCTTATTCTTAAGAACACCTAAAGATCGTAATTTTCTTACTTTGTTCAAAAACATATTTATTTAAAGGATTAGTGTATGTGTTTATTTTAGCTTACATAAGTTAGAAAATCAAACCAGTTTACATAGCAAACTTGTGTTTAGCTTTGATGGAACAAATATATTGTATGAATCAACTCAGTCATTTAGCTTAATAAATATAAAGACGATAAAGATCTATTCACATTGCTTCATGACCATATTCAACATATACTTGTAGAAGTATAAAAACTTATTAGAATATTGATACCGATATAGTGTTTAATTTTTTGCTGTTAATGGAATATATAAAAAGGTACAGATAAATATCTATTAAAACACACCAGCGTAAATAAAAAAATCTACGTATTGTAACCATTCGAGATCAACGAACTTTGACGTGATCTACGTTATTGTTTGGTATTAGATATTTATTGTAAGAAAATTTGAATACCTGTTGTAGTCAACACTATAATATATTATATATGTAAATATCTAGCAGGCCAAGCTTTCAGTCGGCGTGATAAATAATGATGAAACGTATAAATAAATGTAATCGGGGTTAGCTAACGTGATTTGTCGCGGAATTCGGCCGCTACGGTATCGCACGTGCGTAAAATGTGCGCAGATTTGTGTGACAAAAGAGAAATTGACGGGATATTTTTATATATATGGGAAAGTATATATATATATATACCTTTTGATTGACCCCTGATTTAATGCATCAACAGCGGTTATTTTACTGTACGTTACTGTAGTAATATTTAATTATGTAAAATATAAAGTTTACTTATCATATGAAAATGATTACACTATAAATAAAGTATAGGTAGGCATGCTTACTGTTTTTGGAATACCATTAGGCAATATATAGATATTTTTAAAAAGTTGGTCTTATATCTCTAAACATCATTATATACATAATTCTTCTCTCCGTATGTACATATGTTACTGAACTCCTCCCAAATGTAGACAAGTTTCACAACTCGATCCAGTAAGCAAAAAATGTTTTTTATTTTACTAGTTACCTAGATATAAATTTTCTTTGGCTTCAATAGTTTTGCATGTTTATGCACCAAATAAAACAACAGGCAAAGGCGACGCGCATATTTGATTCTGACGGGATTCGCCTTGATTCTAGAAACTTTTGTACTAATGGTCCCCAATTATAAAAATTTCCATCTCAGTCCTCAGAAATAGCTATGCATCAGTGACTGACCTTAAAACTGGTCCTTAAGACCTAAGACTGGTCTATTTGAGACATAAGATGAGCAAAATACCTAGAACTTTACATCACAGATTCACATTCATGGCGGTCGTTATTTTTTATTTAAATTGCATTTCTATACGTTCTTTTAAAAAGTCTTTATAGGGAGCCGCAGTATTATTCTAGGAAAGGACTTTTTTAGATAGACAAATTGTTTACAGAAGTTAGAAGTTTAAACTATAATAAAAAACGAAAAATATGCTTAGATAACGGTAATACGCTTGTCCAGTCTTATTTGAACCTGTTTGTTTTTTATATTCTACACAAATTGGTATATTATGGACTTTTAAAAATGTTTTTTTAAATTAGTACATGACAAAAAACATACGAATACTACAGTAAAATAATTTTATACATGTTGTTGACTGGTAACGAATCATTCATCACTCATATAAAAATATTTTTTATAACCAAGAACAATATCAGAAATCTTATGGGATGCGTTTCTCACTCTAGCTGTTTCGACTATATTGTACTTACTCATATGGCATGAAGCGATTAAGTTCCAAGACTCATTTTTTGCGCCCTGTTGTCGTTGTAGGTTTTTCAGTACGATTTTCAAAGGAAACTACCGTAACGGGTATACGCCGCGCCGTTCATAACAAAGCATGACAAAGAATAGCGCATTCACAATAGCGTGAAGCGGACAGTTTAATCATCGGCTAATCTGAGCGAAGAGCTTTATGTTTTTGAGTACAGACCCACTGTTAATCTCTTCTTCACAAGCCTAATCCCGACCATGCTTAATAAACTCTAAGCGATAAAAACTGTAAGCGATGTTTTGTTAATTCGATGACGCAAGTTGATAATGTATTGCTTATATCTGCGAACAACGGAGATCACTTAATATCAGGCTAGTCTGCTCGTTTGTCAGTTATTAACATAAAAAATGTAATGTTTAGATAGAGTAACGCGTATTGGGTTAAGGTATTTAGACAAAAGATCATTAATCAATAATCAAATAGCCTAAAAAAGACTTCGAAATATTACACGTATGCGGAAGATTTCATAACCTGAGCGGAAGACTTGTTTCCTTTAATGATTAACTTGTTTAATTTACTATACTATAACACTTATGATTATCGAATTAAAAAGCAAAGTAATGTAACAGTAGTGTTGTGAAATAATATAAAGGATCACCTATTACGTATTTATTAAGAGCGCCTGTAATAAAGCCCGCTGTCTGCTTCTTTTTAAATGACAACACATTGCTGGTTACTTTCGTGTTACTGACGTCTGTGGATGACGGTGATTACTTTCTAGATAGCCGCCTGTTTGTAGACTTTTTACAAAAAAAGTTCCAATTTAAATTTGATTTTTAGTTCGTAATTCGTTCTCGTTGGTTGTGAGAACAGTGCCTTATATTATTACATTTCCTGCTACCGACATTGGTACTGGGAGGCTCTGTCACGACGCTCCGCCGGCCTCACCTGGAGTCGCGCCGTGAGACCTATTGGCCTCGACAGTGACGTGATGCGTGTAATTGAGCTATTACAAATCTACGTGTGTTCGTATAAACACGTTCTGTACATATGATTAAAAATCAGGCTTAGTCTAGTCGGTTTTTGGGTTCGAATCCTAAACGTTTAATCTACAAAGTTACTTGTTGTCGTCAAGGAAAAGATCGCGAGGAAAACTCCTCACTCGTTCTTCAAAATGTTCTTCATAAAGTTCAAAATGTTCTGTATTAACTTGCGCTTCGCAAATATGCTGAACTTAGGTCTGTTCACCAACATTTTGAGAGTGACCCGAGTGTAAAGGTTTGCGATGGTAATTATGTATAAACTAATAGTAATGTTAACCCAAGGAGCCAAATAGTTAAAATATAGACGATCTTGTTGATTATCTTGTAAGTAAAAAGTTACTTACAAAATTTTTATTTCTTTTTTAAATTAAATTTATTACTTATTAAGAAGGCGTCCTTAAAAATCATACGGTAAAAATATTTCTGTATCAAATAAAAAAAATAACGAATTTGGTTCTTGCGCCTGTGAAGCTTGAAGATTCTCGTAAGTAACTGTAAAAATGGAACAATAGGTTCGTGACGTAAATTCGAAAAAAAGTACAGACGAAGTGAATGCATAGCGTGGTGGCTGTTACCGCACCGATGGTAATTGAGCAGGGAACGGTGACATTTACATTGAATGGATAACAGTGTTGCACGCCCCGGTCGCATCCTAAACCATGTTTGAACACTTTGAAATGCAACACTGCTTTATCCTGTATACATATTATTGACGAGCTATGTGGCGCAATAGTCGTCATATCAGACCGCCATTTAAAGGGTCTTATGTTTGATTTCCAGCGAGGCAAAAATTTGAATGATGAGTTTAAATTCCTGGTCTCTATCTGGGTGTGTTGTCGTTATCTTTGTGTGTGTGTGTGGTCCTTGTCCATGGCATCCATCACACACAGAATCCTAGTGTGGGGATGTGAGGGTGCTATAATACAACTTTGCTATAATATAAAGATAATATTGTTAGTGCGAGATAATTTTTATATTTTGTACATAAATCAATTTTGTGTTTTCTTTACTACTTAGAAGGTACATAGGCGGTAGCCCTAGCTATGTAGAGTGACGAATAACAATCAAATTTATTAACATTTTATATATTTTAAACGTGTGACCAAATAGAACTTATTTTACGTAACTGCACCCTAATTCTATACGATTAAACAAAAAAAAACAGTTTTCAAACGGTATATTATCCGGATTGAAATTAGAATGTACCTAAATTACGGAATAATCATGACAAATTAGTCTGTTTATAGTTGCAGCTTTACTATAACTGTTATGGACGATACACTTACAACTGTTTAAAACGAATGGGCCGATCCTAATAAACTACGTGCCAAAACTAAACTTACACTTAATTTTCAGCCAAGTAATTTGCTAGTAGAATCAGCTATGTCCCCATGCAAGGAATATCTAATCCGCTTCATCTTTATTAATTGTTCCATTAACTACACAAAATATTCTTCGAAGAATATCGTGAGACTTCAAATTTAAATTAATTATTAAGTATTCTTGATACTATCAAGCGTGACTAAGTTATTTGCGAGCAGCATATTTTATATTAAGACACAATAACAAACGATCGTTATAATGTTATATGCATTATGAATATTACTTAATTAACGAAAAACGTGATTGATCGGTAACATATGTTTTAAAATTATTTAATCCTTCCCATCTTCAATGTTGCTTCATTTTAATAAACAATAAACATAACAGAATTTTAATCGTGACTATAAATCCTTTCCCACGTCTACGTTTTCTTTAACACAAAATTATTTAATATCCGCAAGGATGCGATGTAGATGATTTACGACGTATGCATAAGATGGACAATTAACCCAAAAAATTAACATAAATAAATAGCATTCGGCGTTTCTAGATTTGGTTTTAAAATCTATTTTTCCATGTTATTAAATGATCTTAATGATGACAATGATGAACTTGTTGCGTGTTTTGGCATTTTAAATAAAAACAATTATTAAATGTAATACTAAATAAAAATATAAACCCTACACCTAATTAAAAGGAGTTTCCTTACGAAAACGCACTGACCCCTATGATACGGGTTTACGTTTTAGGGGTCAGGACTCCTATGACCTATGTATATGTAATGAGTTCAGTTAATAAACATTTATATATATACATATGGTAACAGCGACATTGCAAATTACAAACATTGGAATCGAAAGATTCAATAGAAAAATCACAGAGAGCGGCGCAAACATCTCTTATATAATCTACTACTTAAAGAAATGTAAAAAAAGGGTTTATAATCACTGTCAGTACGCCGACACGACATGGCTTACACAACACGGCTCTATCCACAATGTTGCATAAATTATAGCATACAATACATATGTGTGTCAACAGTGGCGTCCCGCTACACTGCACTTTGCACTTGCTCATGGTAGCCGTGGCCCATTGTACCTACGAAACATATGTGAAGGAGTTCACTTCCTCATTATCTGGCTATTCATTCTGAGTCATTTATTGAACATAAAAGGTTATTGATACCTGAAGCGTACTGGAAGTTTGGAGTAGAAGCTTCTATCCTTAAGATCAAACCAACTGCACAGATCACAGTATATCCAGCTGAACAACTGATGCGATTATAGTATCAAGCATTTCTTGATGGAAGCGGCTGGGCTTTGTACTTAAGCAGATGGTCAGGTATGGTAGCTGCGAGGTTAGCTACCAGGTCTACTACTACATCCTAAGCTGGTTAAGTTTAGTTAGCTTAGTGTCAGTAATCACTCAGATTTGAGTGACTCAGTCGCAGTGCGCGAGAGCCAACGAAAATGCGGTTTCACCCTTCCTTTTTGATAACGCATTGATGATACCTTTTAAAATATCTATATACGACATATTTGGAATTGCTAAGTTTTTGAAAATAAACAATGTGGTAAACAATGTTTTTGGGTAATAATGTCATTCGCTCAGTACGAATGTTGAAAATAACTAAAAGGCGCTATCTTTCAGCCTACGCATTTTATTTTATTGGTGAATATGTCATCGAAATATTAAAAAAAATATTATTGTTACTTCATTCAATTAAGTCAGTATCTACGGCAAATGTAGGGTTTTAAAAAAATATTGTCGATACATATTATTTTAGTAACTTTCACACGTAACGGCGTCAGCACAACTTTAAGCTCTAAAACAAAATTACTTATAAGTCGGTTGAGATGTTTGCTATAAGTAATTAACTTAAATCCTATATAAAGTACTCCATGATAACAGAATAAATTGGTTTCCCTCTTATTTTTTTACTTTTAGAACCTATTGGTTGAGGAATATAATCCAATATATAAAAATTACTATTCCGCGGTGCTGCCATAGTTTGACTTGAAGTCTTGCCTATTTGGACTTATTATATTCCAGGTTGAAATGGTAATTCTAGTAAAATTTAGGAAATTTTTATATTCCAACTAGAGACCTCGTGGTATGCAGTCATCGTTTCCTATCGATATCAATACGTTTCAATAACACTACGAGTATTAGTATTATTGGCTATATATTGACCACACATTGGCTGTATATTGATATATGATATCATTGAAAATTTTACGCGTAAATATGCATGTAATAACTCGCTCATATTGAAATGAAACTACCAAATACTGTAACTACAGTTCCATCTCTTGTTGATAGCAAATATGGGCGGTTACATAGAAAATATCTGAATTGTTTTTAATAATGACCCTGAAAGGTAGTGTTGAAATAATGTTAAAGGTAGAACTGTAAAATGTAATGAATAAGGAACAGTTTATCTATCTTAAACTTATATTTTATTACCTTTGTTATACCTATTTCAAAGCTACTTGAGCAGATGCAACTATTTAATTACCTAGTAGTTATAAAAAAGCTTCCCGGAGCGTGAGTTCCTCTTAGAAATAAACAGAAAATTCATATTTCTTTTAATTTATAACACGTACTACTTTACAAAGTTGATTTCAAGGACATTATCGCAATTAAGTATAGGTCACAAATTAATCTAAACTAATACACTAAATCCCATTAAATTCAGTCCTCTAAGTGACTCACCGGAAGAAATTAAACCGACCGGTCTCTCATTGAAGTGTATTCATTTGATAACGGCATCTATTTATTTCTTTGACAGCATCAAGTTGTTCGTATCTCAAAAACAGTTAGACGTATAAGATAGTCTGATAATTAATGGATTAGGCACACAATTGTTATAATAACAATTTCTTGATCAATTTGTTGTTGTTTACTATATGGATTGCGATTTTAATTTTAATCAATTTAAACAGAATATTATAAATATACTCAATAATATTTAAAAATCGTAATAAAGTTGAATCGTTATATGTGAACATAATGTACATAGGTGAAACTTTTTATAGTCGTTTTTTATCTTTTACTGTTAAGTATTAATATACTAAATATATTATATTTGTTATCATAATAAATAAATAGGCTTCATCATATTTTGTGATACAATTTCTATCTCAACGTATCTAAATTGTCGAATTATCGATTCTTTAAGATTCCTTGTATATTCATGATATACTAGGAAGTCGTTGAAGTCTTTTTAAGGCGATCCCTAACTAAACCACTTTTAGACATAAAAACCAAAATATGTAAACATTTTTAATTCTTTGTACTTTTCCCTGACATTATTACTTTATATCTCATAATTTGATTAGTTACACCTTGTTATCAAGTATTAATTTGATTTTATTAAAACACTAATTGATAGAGTGGAACTCTCACACAATAATTTTATACAATATTGTCTATGATTTATTAGTTTTATCGATTGTAGTTGTACTACTTTTTCCAGTATCTAGGATGGATATAATATTCTGAACGCACCCAGGAGACTGCAGTACGCATTGGAATGTATGAATGTAGCTATTGGCAAATTAAATGTACGATATAATCACTTTATGTTTCTTAATATTTATTTACTTGAAATTTCTCCAGATTATATAATGTATTCTTCAAAAAATTTAATTGTTGATATACTAACAATATTTTTTATAAACAGTAATATAATGTATCAACGAAGTAACGATCGATTCGTCAAATCGATTTCTTATAACTGACATTATAAAATCTGCATTATTTAATATTGACTTAATAAATAAAACTGACTTAATAATAAATAAAAATACATGTATACCTGTTCGCTATTTTCCAAAACACAGGCAGGTAGCTCTAAAAAACCGTTAAATTGTAACGTCAACAAACACTGCATTCACGGGCTCTGTTAGATTGTTTCATTAAAACAATAAGGCAGGTTCGATTCAAAAATGGGGTCGTTCGAATTTTGAATGTGGAACGCGGCATGAGAGGACGCGCGCGCGGTGCCACTACCGACCTGTCGGGTGTGCGTCTGCGCTGCACTTGAACATTGAACTGGCGAGCCAACCCGCCCGCGGAGAGATGTACCACATCACCGCGCGGTAATGACACTCAGCTCCTCGACATAACGGCGTCGATCGTCGCAGCCACATCTATGATACTAGGAGCGCTATGCGGCCAATGGTCAGCTAACCGCAAGCACGGAAACACCGCTGTGGTCTACCCGAAGCGCGAGATAGCCTAATTGATTGGTCGCTACCGATAGTCGTTGAAAATGTTTCCTATACCGTAATTATTATGCTCCGAAAGAAACTAGTGTTAATTCAACAAAATATATAGATACTTAAAACCACTCGGATTTAAAACATTCAATGTAATAAATCGACACGAGTATGTATTCGGAAAATCTCAAATAAAAAAGTCATTAACATATTCTAAGTATGAAAATTTAAAACATAATTAATTCCAGTACAAAACAGCAACAAAAAACAATGGAATACTGCAACAATGGTATATTTAATTTTAATTTATTATTATATCATTCAAAACTTGAAGGAACAATAATAAACGGAGTTGAGACGTGAGTGAGCCTTAGTGAAGCTTAATAATAGCAACATCCTGTGAATATCCTAGCCGGGGCGCGTCCGCGACGACCGGGCATCGAACCCAGGACTGTCCCCCCCTCCCCCCACCGCCGGCCACTCGTCGCCACGTACGCGGTACTGTTAGTGTTATTAAATTTTCTAATGTAATATAATCTCATATATTGAACGTCGATTGAAATTGGTTTATAAACTTTTCCATTACCAACAGAAGTTCCTACATAATTTTCATGTTCGCTACATATTAGAATCAAACGTTTAGTAATCATAAAAAATCCTTTGAGATCAAATTAATTTAGAATTACTAAATTAATTTAGGATGCAAAAACGGTTAATTGAGACTATAATAACCAGATATTTATTGTTATATGAAAATGGAAATATAAATGTTTATCAAATTACTGTAATATTTGTCGACTTTCTCCTTTTTCTACAGAACAATTAATCAAATTAATATTAAGTCTTACGGCCTCTTTGCACACGTAAAATATATGCATATTATGTGTCCATGCAAGAATAATTCGGTAAGTTATTTAACGAACTATTCGCCAAACATCTAAACATAAAAAGTAATAATACATCAATACAAATAAGGTTACTTTGGTGCACTCTGCACCACTATCGCAGTATCTATTGCAATGCTACGTTACCTGGAGTAGCCTTATCGGGTAGACGCATAATGTTTATGTTTCCTGTACAACATAAAATTATATGTAGGATAGCAATACTTATGGTAGGCTATTTTCCTTGGCTTTGGAGCTTGTACAGACGAATCCAACCGCAATATTACACATATTTCAAATCGCCTTTGTGACAATATAATATTTAAAAGTACGCTACCAAAGTACTTAATATCTAAAACACGTTGTTAACATATAAAATAAACCGAAAGATTGTATTATACATAATTATACCCACTGATGAAGCTTATTATAGATCGGGTAAAATTAATGATACGCACAAAAGATTCTAAGACAAAGAAAATCTCTTTCATTCATAATACAATTTATTTCTTAAATTATTGAGCAATACATTGAGCATTTGTTTCCTCAGTCTCGTGTACACTAAATAAGAATTTCCGTAATACTAATTACCAATTTTTATTGTTTATTTAATTTCATTTGCAAAACTTATAATATTTTGCGTCCTTTACAATCAGTATCCTCCTCAAATCATGAGGAGAGATCCGTGCTCTACCGTAGGCCAATAAAGGATAAACATCAAAATTTTGTATTATACAAAAAGTACTAGATATTTATTATGAAAATAAATGTCATCCCTACAGGGTAACAAGGGCGTAACAAAGTTGACTAATTGACTACAATATTCACCTCTGCACCATCGTTCCCCTGTAGCAATAACTGCCTAAAACCCTAATTAACCCACTATTCTTCTGAATATTGATTTGAAATTGCATCTAATATAAATTGAAACGTTGTTGGGTTTATCCAACTAAGACCAGAAGGCAATTCCGAGGTGTCCAAGCTCCTTGCTTTCCGCCCCACCGTCCGCTCCAGGAAATAATCGTCGTATTCTAAACTGTAGTCCGGGATGATAGGGTTGAATTTTGCATAGTAGATCGCCGAAAAACACGCGTACAGGAGCAGAGCAGCGGTGAATAACTGGAAATGTAATGCATACATAGATTTACTTACATTGTACTACGTTAATGCACGAGTAGGAACTTAAAAAATACATTTGTAATCAATCTTTTTGTTATTTTTATAAATAAATTGCATAAATGAGATTTGTTATCTACAGGTGGTATTACCGCTTATCACACTGCAACTAGTTTCCTAATTAACAAACGAAACGGGTTTATTCACACAAGAAGCCGTTAGTGTAATTAAATGTTGCAGATATCAAACACATTTTTATTTATAATAGTTAATGTTCATGTTTATGTCATTAGCTTTATAGCGTTATTATTTTGCATGGTTCTTAAACTTAGTTACTAAATGTTTTGCACAACTAAGAGCTTTATACGAGATGGCGAACCAATGGCACGCGACACAACATTTTGGGCACTTCATCGATTACGAAATTCATAATGCACTAAGACAAAAAAGTAAAGTAGATATTTGATGAAGATCGGACGCGGGTTACGCGGATGATCCTACGCACGGCCGTGTTTTGCCTACTCTACCGCATAATATTATATAAGTTAGTGGACTAATAAATATAATTGTTTTTCTTGTAACTTCATTATACATACTTCTGTCGTAAATTTATATATTTTGTTATGATACAAATAAATATTTTATTGTGATACATTCAACTATCAAACGTTACTTTTATCACGTTATTATCCTAACTACATCAATTCAAATCTTTAATCACTTAAAACACCGACACATAGGATATCCACTGTAGTAAGGAAGTATAAATTAAAAGGATGAGTAACTTTAAGCTTTTTAACTGAAGCATCAAAGCAAACAAACCACTTTATCCGGAAACATTTTAAGAAGAACCACTTAAACTGTTATGACCGTGAAATATCACGTGGTACCTACTAGGACATCAATTAACGACGTGATTGTACGCTTAATATCTTGGAGAGGCTGATAGCACTTAGTAATTTGATTAAATAACTTAGAACATTCAAACACTCTCCATAGTATTAAACTGTGAAAGAATGGTATCAAACTGTAACTATGTATTTGTGAACGTAGAATATTTTCCACGGATATTGACGGATATAATAAATTAAATTAAATCATTTAGATATACTCTCGAAAACATAATGAAAGCTATGTAAGTTAGTGGTACATTATGAATATGTTCAACCCATTATTATATTCAAGCGAATTCTACCAAGGCATTTCAATAAGTGGAGGAGTTGGCATTTTCAAATAATACTACCTACTTCTTTACGCTACGGAAGCTCTTATAACTCCTAAGACATAATAACAGTTACTCAATGATATCAATCGCTCCTGGCTTGAAAGCCCGTAAGCAAATAAATTCTACCACGTTGTAACTCGTTCATATACGTCAGCATCTATTATCACTACCAGTAATTTCCACAAACCATCAAACTTATGAGACGCATCCAGTCATACATGAATATTCATAAGAAAACTATTGTTTATATAATTGGAAATCATTTAAATAGGGTTAGCAGGCAACATTAATAGCACTACCAAGGTTCTCACAATGTCACGGAACAAGACTTCCTGTAGTACATCACAACAAGCACGCTTGATGGTCACATGCGATCTATGTCAATGTTGTTATTCCTATTACTTAATTTCATACATCAAATAACGACAAAATCGTTTTGTATTTACATAAAACAATTAGAAGTCTTATTTTTCGCTACGATACGCTACGCTGGCTCGGAGGTCGGAACTTAATGAGGCAACTTTACTTGAAGGTTTACAAACGTCACCAAATTTCTACATTTTTTTATGGAATGTACCTTCCGTATGTCTAATGACAATTGGTCCTCTAAAACGACGCCGAACTACGTGAAGTGACGCTAAGGTTTTCAAAGGAAATTTTCAAATTGTTATTTTTTTATTGAAGTATTCTGCTTTTTTCAAGATTAATTTCTATTACCATGAAAAAAAAACATAAGCTTTTGGGGCTTGAAATGCTTTTGTGTAATTGTATTGCGCCTAATTAAAATGTCTGAGCAAAAATCAAGTCTTAAACTATTGCATTTATATCAAAAACACAATCAAGTACTGCTTTTTATTTTTTTTAACTATATACTATACCATTGCCATATATATGCCATTGTAACAATTCAAAATAGCAAGCTCTTACGACCTCGTAGAAGCTGACTTCTATTAATTATCTTAACACTATCTCAAATTAAGAGGTAACACTGACTTTTACATTTTCCGCTAAACCATACATTGAGATCAATTCCAAATTAGCTAAGAAGATGGCAAAAAACTTTCATAT
>DWJN01000529.1:0-23298 GCA_018248895.1 Carystus phorcus
ATATTTTCATTTTTCTGCAAATAAAAAAAAAAAAATTTGTTTTTTTTTTTGTTATTTTTTTTTTTTTTTTTTTTTTTTTTTTTTTTTTTTTTTTTATTCTTAACATTTATAATGGAAATATTAAAAATGTGTTTATTTCAATCGTGTATGTGAATCATACTTTATAATGAGCAATTAACCAAGAATTTTATAACATAATCATCAGATGTTTATATCACATCGTTACATAATAGCGTCAATGTTACTGACAATAATGGTTGGCAATTGTTATTTTTGTTGAACATAACACAGATACTTAATTAATTAATGACACCATATCAAGTTATTAAATTTATTCTAATACCTTTTGAACTATACTAAGACCTGACCTACGCTTCCTGACTAAAACATTTTATATTTATTCTTCTCCATTAGTCTGTTCAAACATCGCGGAAAAACTTCACGGTCAATTTCGAACGATTATTCAAATTCCTATTGGCTTTAAAATTACTGTAACCACGGATCTTAGCACAGTCTAAGATCCTCGATCGACTCGGCGGACTTACAAGTTGTACAATAAATACTTTGTATTAAAACTAGCTTATTGTTATTCGCAACCGTGCTTGGCTTATTTCCAATTTCATGAGCAATATCTATTTAAGTAAGTACTCATCAGTATTTGAGCTTCGGCCATGAATAAAGTACCTAATTATGCACACATTGCATAAGAGACTCAAAAAGAATTGCAACTGTAATTAGGAAATTACTTTAAAGATAGTTGTGAAACTAGACGCTTTGACGCAGTTAGGTGGAGGCAACGGGCAAAGAGTTACTGTTGTTATTCATCTTAATTGTGGCGTGATTAAGTCGTATAATTTTGAAAGTAACTTTTGGATTAAGAATCTGCTTTAATACCAAATAAAAAACAGAAATTTTAGTTCAAGTAAGTGAGAAACTTTAGTTTGAAAGTTAATGTTAGGATTATTTTATAAACGAAATATTTATTTATCTGCCTAATGATAATTTGGGAAATAACGTCTATAAATTTGGGAAATATCGACGTCATATCCCTAAATTGAGTTAAAAGACGTACTTAGGTTTCTAAGAAATAGAGACACGTACAATATGTGACTTCCAAGTAACTTTAAGAAACAGGGGTTGAGTCGATTTTTTGAAATGTCATTAAAAAGTTACACCTTTTAACTACAAATTAAAAATATTGTGTTGATATTTTTCCTGAAACCCTGTATCTTTAAAAATATTCGTCATGACATTTCCGTTATTTATTTCGAGTTCAAGCGTGTCATGTGTTACGTGGACTGAGTTAATATAAAAGTTTCACTCGATAAATAAGAAAGAAGCAACAAAATGTAGACGAACAGTGAATCGTCGTTCGTGACCGTATTCTTAATAGAACTGAATGTGACGAGATTGTCAATATTGCATGTCGATGGCACCAATCCCTAGATAGAGTGTTTACATTTCCAAAAAGTTAGGGTAACTAAGTTCGGGTTTTTAGTTTTCTAAATAAGTTTTAAGGGATTTCAGTAAATTCTCTTGTCAATTTTTTTACATCGATTCTGCCAAATCTTGTTGGTTTATTTGCCACTTAGCTAGTCCGTAAAAGTAAAAAGTGAGAAAGGAAAAAAATCATGTTTATGTTCAAACGAGGTGAAGTGATCATAATTATATCAGATACAGGATAAGTGTAGGATAAACACAATAATTACAACATTATATATTACAGCACTAAGTGAGACAAGTAAAACTTCTGTTTATTTACTTTATAATCACTAGATCTAGTATGTGTAGTACACACCTGTATTCTAAATCGTACTAACATTAAGCTCCCAAAGCGAAACGTTTTACAAATGGTAACGGTTACGAATCGAGAAATACTGATTACATCGATTTAGAAGTATGACGAGAGTCGTTAACGGTTGGTGTTAGAAGTAGCTATTGTTTAGTTGTAGAGAGGATTCAGTGCACAGAGGCACGACAGCGCGGGATCGTGACCAAAACACTCGGCCGACCTCGAACTGGTTGCAAAACCCTCGTGGAAATACATTGTAAACGTTGTTCGCCTGAATTTGCTAATGCTACACGGATCTGCCATAATTATTGTGGAAATTTGGAGCTTTTGGATTTCTGTTAGATTGATTACTCGTTATTCCATTATCAGCTTATATAGGTAATCTCTGCAAATAGATACGAGGTAGTTTATTTTACATATTACTTCTAATCTATCAGAAGACAAAATATTTGAGTTTAAGACCTTATGAGAACCTTGAACCTTCATGAAACAAATTAATATTAGTTATGAAAGAACGTTTAAATAACTTACTAAACGAGAAGAAATTTTATCATGTGACTTTCAGCAAAACTGGTTAGATCATCTTTAATCCATTTCAAGAGCGCATCCATTTTTTGGTGAATTCATCATTCGGGTTGTTTTGTTTACTGATTCCTTTGTCTTTAAGCTATAACCGAGATCTTTAGGCGGTCTAAAAACTTATATTGACCCATCATTCGAACTGAAAAATATTTCAGATGTCCTTAACTATAACTTAAATAATATATTCAGTTAATAGCAATACAATTTCTATATTTCATATGAATATTTTGTATCTAAGTAAGTATCGGAAAGGTCCATAGGCGCTAGAAAAAAAAAACAGTGAAAAAATTGTCTCTCATATTTTATTATTCAAGGTGAGATCTATTGAGACCATATACGTTATTAAGAATGAAAATAATTCAGATTTGCCGAATAACGTAGTTTTTTTTAATAAATTAACTTATAAGCATTACTTACCAAATCCAATCAAAACTTTGAGAGGTCATCTCTATAAAACAAATGTCGATCGAATCGTTCAAGAATTGCACGTGACAGGTTATAGACCATGTATTAAATACATTGTAATTAATCACGAATGAAGATGACCTGATATTGAAAAGTTCCTAGGTCTCGGAGACCACGTTCGCGCGAGGAAGTGTTAATTATTACCAACCCTGAGCGTTCACGATGCGACATCATACCATAGCTGTCGTGATGACGCGTTATCTTATATTTATGGATGAGCTGTGGATGTTTGCAATTATCCACTTACGGCTAAACATCTGCTCTGAGCAAAGCAAGTCAAGGTCAACATAACGTGCTTAGTAACCTCTCGTGGTATTCCGCCTGACAACCATCCGTTTCTAATTATGATACCTGTAGAACATGTATTTTCATCAGTTGTTATTGATTCAATGAATCACATAATTGAATTCTTATATCATTTTTACATCAAATAGAACAACATGCTATATCTATTAATAAAAACATGATGTTCGTTCGTCGTTCCTCATGTTTTATAGTAGACTTTTTTATATAACTACTAGTTTCTCTATAGTAATTGCCAGGAGAATACCGAATACAAATCGGTGATAGTAACTCACTCAACCACTAATATAACTGTCAGGTGCATAAAGATAAGCATTTTAGATTTGATTGACATAAATACTTTATAGTTTGATATGACTCTAATCGACTTGATTACTAATATTCTAAAATATTATTTGCTTTGTAAACCCTTAAACTTTTAAAAAGATTAGACTATAACATTAGTTATAGAATGTCAATATTCATTAATAATTTTAAGAGTTTTATAATACCTGAATTACGTACTGTCAATATACTTTCAAGGCATTTAAGACGAATAATATTTTAAAATCGAGACCAAGTCTTTGATTCGATTTCGTGATAGGAATTTACTTGTCAAGCATTGTATGTAATACCATATTGTTACACATACGTACATTACAAGCCGTCATGATTTGTTTAAGTCCACGACTTAGCCATCACGATACGACCGGATTTGCTAATCGCAACAAGTTCGATTGCAAAAAAATGATGCGTAAAACAGTCTTTGTTATCTTAACGATTGCGTTGTCAAGTGAGTCGTGACACGGTTTAAAGTTTTACGGTTGTTTATAAATTAGGTCGATGTACTTCTTTACGTATGTAGTCCGATAGAGGTCGCCACTCGCCCGAGGCGTCTTCGGGGCGCGCCGGACTGCCAGACTCGCCCAAACAGTGCAGTATACACTCCAATTTACGTAACAACGCGACAGGCACGGCGCCGCCACGCCGATGATCAATGTCCTACCATTTTTAAACTGGCGTATGGTTCAAGCATATTTAAATGAACATATTTTAGCCATACTGTTTTCATAATAAACAGACCGCTACGTTAAGAATGAAATACTAAATCATATTATAATATTTTTGTAATAGGGTTGAGATGAATATAAAAAAATATCTCACCACTGCAACGACCTCCAGAATAACTCTTTTTTAATAACCCCATATAACTTTATAATTATAAGCGTAATATCCTGAAATTGAACCAATACGGCAAATGTATATTTGTAGTACACGCACAAAAAACGAGCTTATTATTTGGTTAAACTGACTAAGTTGAGTCGAGACCATTCCAGACTTGCTCTAGACTAGAGTATTCTCTGCTTTAGATACAAGTGACAAAAAGACAAACAGAAGTTTTCATATAATCGCTATTTGAAATACGTCATTTGTATTTCATTCTAAGGTCTCAACAGAGACTCCTAGCGTGGTATATGTGTCACCATTCGAGTTGTATATAACTCCCTGCAATTGGAGATCACGCTTAATATCAACCAATTTAATTTCGAGAGATGCATAAGAATAAGAAACATTTATTTAATCATAGTTGTTACATCTACAACATTCTTAATGCATACATATTCTTAATGCATACTTCCTAGAGTTCAAATCTGCCTGACAACCGTCCTCCTTGTAAAATTGACAGTAATCTTTTTACGTTGCGATCGCGTATCAGAGTGCCAGAAACAAATTCCCCAATTTCTTTCTGACAATCAATGATTCCGGTATCCAATGACATTGATAATCACCAACGGATAGCTCATCTGCTCGGACGTTACGGACATGAAAATTGGTAATTAATAACAGTCGCTTTAGATTAGACAAACTTTTTCGCTCCTAGATATCAAATTACGACATTGACAGCAGAATTATACTCGTTTTTATATTATATTCGTCTAATATCATGGCTTAAGAAACAAGGCACACTAAACGTAGGTATAATAATAAGTTTTCGACTAGTGAGTTTTATTTTTCCACGACGTTTTCGTATGGACAAACCATATTTGCTAATATGACGAAAGTGGAACCGGTTTATTAATTAAAGACCATTACAGAACTTTGTTTATGTATAGCTAAATTTTATGGATTACCCAATATTTCTAATGTTAAGGTTACTGCTGAAATATTATGTTGCGTATTTGCAATTCTCACGTATGTATATACAAGCTTACAGTTCTTAAATTAGGAAGGGTCTAAATATTAATATTGTCTATATAGATAATTAAGCCTGCTTACATTAACGTTTGGAAAAAAGATTACAAATTGACCTCGATACACCAAAACTCTCGTCAGATAATTCTGAAGAAAATTGCTAAAGTCGTTAGTGCTCTATCGTGTACGATTTCAGAGTCCATAAAGGATATACAGACAAACATTCATTATAATATATTAAGAATATTTATATTATTATTATTATTATGGCTTTAACAGCACAGCACCAAGACATTCCAAGAATGAATCCGATTAACCTATTTTTTCCATTACTACGTCAATATGGGTTGGTAGTTTGTTTCGATCGAATTAAGCAATATATTTAATGAGGTTATAAAAACAGCTGTTGCTTATACTTCTCACGATGACGATGGAATAAGGTTTTAATTAACTACGAGCATACGTGACAGAGTTACGCCACCGAGACACGAACGTAGATTGACATCGAAAGTCAATCGTGGGACTCGTTCGATTACCCTTCCACACTCCGTAAAATTAATCAGTCATTAAACATATATTAAGCCAACGTTGGCATATAATCTTTTGACACATCGCTTAAACTTTAGACAGCGATTTTAATAGACGATTTGTAGCTCTACTTAACATACAATATCATATCTTATATATTATATCTACATATATACATTTTTTTTTTATACCTCTAGCGGAGACATTTCGTTGTTTTTTAGTTATTAATTAAAACCACATGTTATAAGAAATTAATATATATGTATCTATGACGTTTGTTAAAGATTTAAACACTTATATTTAAAGTTGAATGAATAACTATGAAGACCTCAAATACATATTTTAATAAATTGACGTTAAGTTGCAAACGGATACCGCTTAAAGTTATTTACGTCATTTTGCAAGGAGAATAATCATATATGATGTAATTTATGCAATAAATTGTTGGCGATGAGCAAGCGCGGACTGTCCTGTGTCGCATTGATTATCGACATTGCTGGGCAATTACGTTATTTGTAATCCAATCTCGTCATCTGATGTTGATTCGCGATATACGTAAAGTACCAATTAATCCATCTTAGTAAGTCCAAACGCTAAAATTAGTATCTTCTATTGACTTAAGTTGTTATTAAAATGTCTGATAAGAATAATAAATTATATTTAATTCATATAGTATATAATAAACGTCTAATTGAAAAACAGACAAAACTTTGACACTGATTATATTTATCATTTTTATCTATCTATTTTATACATTTGGTCTCTTAAGTCGGTATTAATGAATCTGAAGGTGTTCTTGGTTTCAAATATGTAGATGAAAACCCATCAGATTTTGTCGGTTGTGAGTTACAGGGTTTCGCTTTCATACGTGGATATATTATTTAATACATGAATAAAGAGATTAACATCATAAAAATTGTTTGGAATAAGCTATTAGTGGGTCATTAAACCAAAGTTAAATTCCTTAGTAGGAACAACCAGTGTCGTGAACTGTTTTATTGCTGATGCTTGATATTAAAAGCTTTTATTTAATCCATAATACATAACTTGCATCTTTGGAAACTTTGTAAAAACATCTCTAGTAGCGAAATTTTCTCGTGATATCTATGTTCAAATAAGACGTGTCCCCCTTAAATAGTAAGTGGTCAATAATGGTTTTAGTGGGTAGTAGTATTCTAGCAAAACCACTAGTATTTTTTATTACGTATTAATTGTACCCGGCACTCGTTGCTACGCATATTAAATAAATTTAAAGAAAACTCAGCCTAATAATATATAGGTATTAACCATCAGAAAAATATCAACATTTTCGATGTGTCCAATCGATATAATTTAAGTACTAAAACCTTCTTCAATAGATCCTAAACAATGTTGCTAAAGACATCAGTGCTCTATCTCCTACCATTTCAGAGTCCATAAAGAAAGAACAAACAAACATTGATTTTAATATTATGCATATTATATAAATGGGTATATAATTTGTTTGGTGACAGATGCAGACGTGGGCGTTGTTGGCATGTGGGGCGCTGCTGGCCACGCTAGCAGCTGCGCAGAAGCCTGGCCGCTTCCTCTCCCTACCCAACCCACAGAAATGTGCCAGCCGTAAGTAGATCCAATATTTTTATGTTACCTAAACCTACATTTACCAACCTGATGACCTCAACAAATAAAAAACATCATAATTAAAGCTCAAAAAGACTTAAATTACATAACTTTATTTAATGATTTTTTTGTTTCCTTATGTGTTGATGAAAAACATCAAATATTAAAAACATTCGTGCAGCTTCTCATAAACACTCTCAATACATCAATATTTAAAATTTCTGTATACAACAATTAATTTTGGGTTGGTATAATGGCTAAACGGATGTGATGAAATGATGCTAAGTTCCGAATGATCAACCCTTCATTCGAAATAAGATGGCTGATCAGGAGCCACAGTTCCAAATTTTTAATTTATTTGACGCTTTCATATTTCTCAGCTCTTAAAGCTCTTGGGTGTACAACATGATTTATAGACTAGTACGCATGAATCAAAAATATTTGCATGCGTAAAGTTGAAGATTGATGGCTCTTTAATGATTTTCCTCATTATGTGGCCATGCAACAATATAGGCGAATGCCACCTCAGTAATACTGTTTGAATATTCATGACTTCTATACGCACGATTTTGTTATCTTCGATTATCTATAGCTACATTATTCATTCTATAAAAATTAACGATACGAAAACTCATTTTAAAATAGTAAATAATTATTTAATGATCGATTTATGATTTACTGACGTCTGATCTGAGGAACTAATAGTCATTTAAGCTTTTACCACAGACTTATTATTAAACTAGCCGTGAGGAATTTAATAAAAAAGTTATAGTTCAAATCGCAGATTTTACTGTAACTTATATGTAATTCTAAAATAAAAGTAGCCTAAATTACTTCTTATTACATCAGCTATCTGCCAGTGCAAGTCCCGTCAACATCGGTCCAACCATTCCAGACATTAACCGGAACTAACAGACAGTCAGACAAAAAAAAAATATTTTGGTATATATACCGTGTATACATACATATACATTTAGTAAAAGTTATTTTAATATTAAAAACAGGCACTCCAATTTTATTTATTTGTATAGATATCCTTTCTTAGTGCTTCGCCGCAATAAACAAGAGACACTGGTACAAAATTTCATGCTTTTAGGTCCAATGATTCAGGTTATGTTTTGTATCTCTATCCGTCACAGTTAACGTAGTAAGTAGATGTAATTCGATACAGGTCGCATTCTTTTGTTATTTAAACGATGAGGTCATGCAGTTGTATAACAATTATTCTTTCTAAAAAGTTAACTAGAGCGTGTCTGAATATAACACTTTCATTCTCGTAGAAAGGGAAAGTTTTGCGGTCGTCGATCGGCCAAGGTCACGAACGCTCATTACAACTTTGTATGGGCTTTTCTCGTGGTCGCGCTGTTTTTGTACATAAACCAAAATGCCATAATGCTTTTTATACGATAGGTATCTATCGATAAAAAATAAACATCTTATACTACAGTATCGACACGCGTAGAGTAAATTGTTACATTACCTGTTAAATTTATATTTTATTCTACATCAAGCCGAAATTAATGGAATTCGTTTTATAAGAAATTCAAAATGTCTCTCTGGAAGACAAAAGTAATGGCAAAATTCAATGTTATCTCTATATACATATATAAAAATTAAATGAAGCTTTTATCTAATAAATATCATCCTTAATTATTTATGATACTTATACATAATTTATTTATACGATACCAATTAAAATGATTAAATTAAATCAGTATTACCCGTTTTATTACAATACAAATTGTTCCTTTATATAAAGTATTACAACAATGAAAACATTTTGGTTATACATATATTTTAAAGATTAATAGAGCTTTTTCCCCGTTTCTTTCGTATCAATAAAGAAAATTTAAAAAATACAATAAAAGCAAAAATACATACAAAGATACCGATTTCAATAACGTAATTAGAATTTTAAATAATACGATACATTAATTATTCGTTACTAATATATGAATAACTATAAATGTTGAAGAAGAATCAGTATAAAGCTATTGAAGCGCTGCCATTCAATTTTTGTATTGCGGTCAGTAACCTTTTCAATGTCGTATTCGTTATTTAGTAATTATAAGCATAGAAATTGCCTTTTTATGCATATTAAGTATAATAGAAAAATCTTGTTTTTTTTTTAATTTTAGTATATACATATGTAGGTGGCTGCATCCATTTTGAATTCTAACCAAACTTTGCTCGTTAACTTCTGAACGAGGAATAAGATTCAGGTTGCTGTTACTAGATGTCGCTGGGTCTCTTACCGCCCAGTTTAATCCCCACGTAAGGTGTAAGGTGCAAAGTGCTAATGTAAGGTTCATTACCTCCCCGGCTAATTTCCACCTTCCTTCTAAAATCGACCGCGAAATATTATTCACGTTTCGAACGCCGTATCAAAAAACCAAAAAATAATAACAGCTTTACATTAAATTTACACTTATTCTAGCACTTACTACGGAAACATTGCAACGATCTGAAAGTTATCGTTAAAACAGTATAAAGCAGTAACAAAGCCACTAAATTTGGTTGAAAAATATGGCTATATTATTTTTATTTTTTGTCAAATTAGGAATGACGTTTGTAGCGAATCGGTTTCTAGCAGGTCGTGTTTGTGTCGCCACACCCAGCATTTTATGTCTAAAGGAAAATTTCTACGTTGCTAAACGGTTTGTTTAATAACAAAAGATCGTTTTATCTGACATGCCATCAATATTTTATTATTTCCGTATTATACTTAGTTATTGTTTCGACGGTTGGCAACATAATGGGAGAAATACCGCGAAACAATAATACCGGAAAGAAAATAGGAAGTCGCAACTATCTGTCTCTTAAACCGCAGCTCATGCACAGCCTCATGCACAAAAGCGAGAAAAGCCACTTATACAATGCACAAAACATAGGAACAAAAGAAGATTTAAGTAGAAATTAATATAACTCTATTCCCCGCCTCGTCCTTTTTTGGCAACGCATTTGTAATACCGAGATGTTACTGATGTGGTTCAATTTATTGTTAAAATCTCGTGTATTAGGCTAATTATAATATTAGGAAAAACATTATTAACCTTTTTACATATAAACATCTACGATATTCACAATAAGATTCCGTTTAAAAAAATAGAATAAAATAAACGAACACTAATATAATTATTATTCATCATCGCCCATAAAAAGTGGAATAGCGACTAAATGTTATATTAACAATTCATAAGCTCAGGTCTCGTCCAACAACACAGAATTTAAAGATTTTAAAGATACAAATTGACCACGTGAGAACTAATAAACTCGTTTGAGAACGTTCCAAACAATTCTTGTTAATCGATTTATGTAAATTTTCTAACAGGCTTTTGTTTACATGACGATATGACTTCACGAAAAAACACACAAGTTCAAATTCATGTGAATTACATAAGTACTTTAAGTACACACTCCTACCCTACTTACTACTATTTATCAATTTATTTGAATTGTCGTTTCCGCCACCTTCGATATTGAAATTTATTTAAAAAGAGTGAAATAGGATTTTACTTAATGCGCTCACCATTAGGATTTCAGTGATACACACGGACAGAACAACTATATAAAAAATGTAAATTAATACTTCCCTAAAATCCCACCTGATGGTAAGGATAATGCTAAAAGAATTAAACATAAATGTTAATTTCATATAGTGAAAAAAAAATAAAAAACAATCTCATAAAATAATATGTAGTTGGTTAAAATAAAATATAAATGAATTACCGACTTCAGACCAACGAAACAAAATTATGATTATAAATAGTCGGATGAGTGGGTCAAAAAGTTGCTCTATTTTAAATAACATTTAAAATTTTAATTTGTTACAACTGTGTCTAATTCAGTGTTGTGTTTTATACAATTTCTGATTCGTATGTTTTTATTAGAATAGAATGAAATTTATATTTATCTTATCTATCCGACATTTAAATAGGTATAATATTTGTGGTAGTACATTGGAACAGTTGCATAAATCATCACATTCAATATCCCAATGTATAATATTATCTGTAGCCACGTTTAAATCTGTCAACAACATAAATTACCTAACCGTTTATGATGCACGGGGCTTGCATCAAGATAATACATACTTCATAAATCATAACTACAGTGAATACGATGTTATTTATGAAGTCTTGCGATGAAGAAACATTAATGAATGAACATACTAGTAACATGTTAAAATGCTATAGTTCGCAAGGTTGCGACCTTGTTCATTTGACGGTATTTTATAGAAGAACTCAATTAACAGTTAATTTGAAGTTACTATTAATCTATACGTATATTCTTCATAGTATAACCGTTCTAATAGACTTCGCGGACTGACAGTGATCGTTTATAGTCGCGACGTCAACGTGAATGGGTCAGCCGAAACAAGCTCCTCTATACCGGTTTTATTTGATGAGCCTCATTGCTGAGCTCTGAAGATTCCATCACGACGCCATCTTATTCAAATTAATAAATTTTATACGTTCACAACTCGACCGTTCACAGCATATTTGCATTGTTTTAAAAAATCCACGTTAAAAATAGAATTGTCATCTGATCTAATTGTTATGTAATAGTTAGGTACATGCACATTCGGAATGAGATTAATTAGCTAACTAGGTTTAACAAACTAGATCTTTGTCTTATCGGATGGTATTATATTTTACCAGGAATAAATATTTTATCAGTTTATATATAATCATTATACGCAACATTTTACGCAACGTAGAGTCACTCACTTCACGTATTTTTTAGGATCCTTCGAAGATATATTAAATTAAAGTTGTTTAAACTGATAAATTATAGATACTTGTATTATTTCATTACAGTAATATTTATCATTTTATCAGGTAGGTATACTAAATTAAAAATCTTAGCATTATGTTATTATAGCCTTCCTCGGTAAATATACATAGTATCGAACACAAAAATAGTTTGTCAATCTGATCCAATATTTCCTAAGATTAGTGCGTTCAGCCAAACAAAGAAACTCTTCAGCTTTATAATATTAGTATAGATATATTTTGCAATCCCACTATATACAAGAACACTTCAATATGTAGCAATTGCGAACTACAGCGCCCTCTGCATATAACGCCGCTAGTCTAAATGTTGCAACTCTTTTGTTTACTGGGCACACAGACCTCGCTACCTTTCAAGTCTTAAGGTATCTGTGTTATAATATACTCGTCCCAGTTAGGAAAACACGTCATGTACTCGTAGGTAACTCTGCTAAAATGCCATTAACATGTTTCTTTGTGGCAGTAAGCCTCTAGTTAATCTTCACGCCTTCCATAAACAGATGTATATCATTATGTCCGTTTCTAAGCTCTATTTATGATGTAATAGAGAAATAGTCTCAATGAATAGATTACAGATAGATATATATTCTTCCTTTATGGAGGATATAATTGGGTAGGGAATCATTTTAATTCAATATGTATTGTGTATGTATTCACCTAAACCTGATTTATTTACCTAAATTTGTAACGCTTCTTAATTTTGGTACGACCACAATATCTGTTATTTGCCCTTTCCTATACTGTTAAACTGTTTAACGTAACCGTTGTACTTTGATTCATAACTACAATCTTAGCCTTTTCCCCCAACTTTGTTCAGAATTTAATTAATGTCGAATATTATAATCTTGTTTTATTCGATTATAGCTAATATAATATTATGAGATAATTTAGGACACGTCGCTGTGTTTTTAAAACCCTATACGATTATATTCGATAAATAAAAAATATTAATTTGTTCTTAATATTTTTGAATGAGAAATAAATTTGTACTTTATTTCTCAATGTGAGAATCACGTCTTAAGACTTAAGTGATTGTGAGATAATAAGCTTTATAATACTTCTAAGTAATAATCTGTCCATTCACGGGCCGTCGCTCCCGTTCTCGTTCACTGATGCAATAGACACATTCTCATATCGACGATCATTCATGATCTTGTCAAAATAAAAGCATGATACTAGAAGTGTTGCAACGTAGCCTTCATAAGAATACCTTTCAATATTACAATCCGATATTTAGGATTGAAGTGAGCTATATGAATTATGAATTTGGTTTAACAAATACAGAAGGATGAGTTTTCTGGTTAGTACAGATAATATTACAAGTATTTTCCTAATGTTCAAAATTCGAATATGATCATTGTTGTAGATTCTTAAAATATTATTATAATACCAGTTTGATAAGAGCTGTTTTTTTATTGCAACACTTGTTTTATTTGAAGTATGTGGATGACCGAGCTTTGCTCGGTGTTATTTTTAGTACATCATGTGTTTTTGGAATTATATTCACTTATAACTATGTAATTGACTTACTGATGAAATATGAATAATATATTTTGATCTTATTAAAACATTAAATCCAATATAATAAAATTTTAAGGAACTCGAAAAAAAGAGAATAAATAAAAGAAACAATCAGACCGAGATTTGAACCTGAATTTCTTGACTGAGCTATTCTAAGTTACTAAAAGGTGGCGAAATTTAGCTTCGTATTCTAATGACATTGTAGGAGGTTTTTATTCAATGAGAACACGGTTAAAACGCCATTATCGGAAAATAAAACCTAGCTAGATCGATTTAACGCCCCTGAAACCCTCCAAATACAAAGTTTCAAGAAAATTGTTGGAGCCGTTTCCGAGATCGTTGATATATTATGTATACATACAAAAATTGCTCGTTTTAAGGTATGAGATATTTATTCAAATTGTATATTTAAACTATTTTGGAATCTAAAATCTGATTGTTTATTTTGGCATAGAGCATAATTTTAATTACCGTTTTTTTGACCCTATGCATAAATAATTAATTATAATAATAATTGTGACGTAAAAAAACTTTAACTTACATTACATACGTCGACACTAAACACTATAATAGTACTTTATTTAAAGGTTATTAGCTGCCTCTACATTTCGATATGTCATATGACATTTTCAAAAAAACAAACGATGACAAATCTAAGTGGCCTTTGACATTTTACTTATGTTTACCTAAACCAAAGGAAGCTAAACATTGGAACGGATTTTTATTGCTTGTTAATTACTGATAAAGATTTTAATTTTAGCGATTTTAATGTTAATAGATACCTATCTTGTTTATCTTTACTGTTGACATTTTTCATAATACATATATTGTGAATGGATAATTTCTTATACAAAATTTCAAGTCAAACCATTGTCTACTTTTATATAAATTTTATTATATTACTAGCTCTATCTGGTGCGCGTTGCTACCCATATTAAAAATAAAGGTCAGCATATATATCAACCATATACATCGATATCATTTTGATACCAAAACCTTGTTCAGAGAATCCTGAACTTGCTCTAAAGACATCAGTGCTCTATCTCCTGCCATTTCAGAGTCCATAAAGGACATAATTATAAACAAACAATAACATTAAACTGTACATTTTTTACAACAACGACTGTGTGTAAGTACTAAATGCCAAAATAGGTCAAACCATCTATATAAAACAAAAAAGAACCTCAAACATATGAATAAAATAATGGAACAGCATTAGTTGCCGACTATTGACAAAAAGGTATGGGAGTCCCATTGTTCGTGTTGCATACTTGAGCGCTATTAAACAATCGCACATCCGTTTGACTGTCACCGTGCAAGGCCCCGTCGGCAATAATTGTTTGCCGTGCGAATCTTAATTCATCATGCAAATAACCTTAATACACATGTATTTAATATTTATGTCCAAAGGCATCATTGTATGATTTCAAATGCATCATTGTATGACATTTTCTTATTTTTTGACCTCAGCGTGTTAAGCCAAGTAAGAGGCGATCACAGGTTGTAGCAAATTAGATTCTTAATTTTGGTAACTTAATTGTGATGATGAGTCAGGCCCTTTCAAACTGTAATTCCCACTCTCAGAAAATACTGATGTGCCATTTTAATCCTAGGACTAACAATTATTTATGATACCTAAATACAAGGAAAATATTATATAGCGCATTATGACGTATTCTATTATATGTTTTTTCTTATTTAAATGTGGTTACACCTTGTTCGATATCCGCAGGATACCAACTTCCCTAAAGAGCCGTTTAATAGTAGTTATATTATAATTGCTTTAACTGCTTGCTTCGTATTTATAAAACTTCAGCATTTTCGTCTAAATACGTAAACTGAAGTTAACATGTCATTTGTATAATGCCTGAAGTAAATGAATAGCAATTGCTTCGGATGCGGGGAAAGAGGTGTAGTTTCCCGTACTGTGGGTACTGTAAATGTTGCCCCTCCTAAACCCTGATGATAATTTCATTATAATATCTTCCATCCATTATCCCACAGATGCCATTCGGTATCAATAATTGTAATGAATGTATACAAATTACCTGTTTACATATTTGGATGCTGTGTGGGATGACCACAGGGTCTACCATAACGTTGCGGCACTCTTTTGTATTAATCTCATCATAACCAAATACGCTCGGTATGTATGTACGTCAAACGTACGCACATACATGACTTATCACTGAGCGTATTGTACAATTTGAAATTAAAAGGTGGTAAATGAAACACAGTTTCTATCTCGGGGTCAAAGCCTTCAAACAAATGTATTATACAAATATGTTAATAAACGTATTACGTTACGTCACGTCTCGTCTTTCTTCTGGTTTAAAAAAGAATGCAATACATAATAATTAATTTAGCAAGAAGATTAACATAAGTACTGCCTATATATATATAACAAATCAAAAGTTTTTATATACATATGTATGGATAGACAAATGTACCGAATAAACCTCTTTTCATTCCCTATAGCTTATAACTGTTTGCCTCGAAGCTTTCTAACATGGATTTGCTGCGATGAAATGACGTAATAATTAAACATGTTAATTTATTAATAAAATCGTTAACCCACTTAAAGATTTCGAACTAGTTCGGAATACTTATAGCATTAGATTACATTATTTCCCATTTTTCAGCAAACAAAGATTTATCCAAACGTATTCTTTGGGTCACTGCCGTTAATTAGTAACGGTGATCGCAATCGTAAAATCAAGATAGACGTATTATATATGGAACCAAATCTAAATGCTTTTATTACGTGATAATTGAGACATAAATGCTAAAATAGTTTTTACGTAGAATAAGCCCAAGTTCCCAAGACATCTTTTGTTCATTGTGTTCGGTTTTTATCTCACTTAGTGATGACTGTTTTTATAACTACGATGTACATATGAAGCTTATATTTGTGTGTGTGTAATTAGCATACAGTCAGTGATTACTTTAGATATAAAAAGCGGATCCGGTACCGATCCTTGGCCCACTTGAACGCGTGATAGACCCATCAGTGCCTGCAGCGGAATTTGTGGAATGTTAAGCTCGTCAAGTTCGACTTGTGATGACACCTGACAAATGCACAAGTAAATATAGGTTTTTCGATCCTAATTAAGTTATTAATTGTATTTTTACAGCAACGCAATTTTTTGGACTAACTAGGTAGTTAATGTTTTCTATATTTAAAAAACTTTACAAAACTGAACTTTAAAACCATCATAAAATAGTATTCAGATATCGTTTCGTATATAATAGCTGACATTAAATTAATAATAGGCATATCGAAATAAAAATAATTGCTACATATATTAAAAATAATTAAACTATACATGCTATGTAGTCACTAACTATCTAGACTAACTCCTCCTTTCTGATAAAATTTATTTAATTATCAAGTTTTTTTTAATCTTACATACAACACTTCAGTACGTATACATATTACATAAAAAACGAGGACAACAAGTCACCAGGAATGTGATACATGTGAGTCGGTTTGCATAAATAATGAATGCAGAATAAATTGATCATTTCTCGTTTAACACATCCATGTTTTTGTGTTGCAAAACACGGAAAGGTCGCGAGGATGCAGGGTTATGTAAAGACGTGTCCGTTGCACCGTTACGTTGCAACACATCACCACACGTCGCTTAATCGTCAATTTGGCCAGAGACGTCAATGTCGCGACCGTGGGGCTGCTATGATGGGGACATGACTGAAGTTTGGGGGTCGTCGATCATCTATTAACGCCGCTCTAACAACGCTCAGTTTATTCTTTTAATACCGTGTGAATTATTTATACAGATATTTATTTACTCGTGCCTCCGTTACGTGAGGTCAAATTACATAGCCTTGTATTTTATAATGCCAATTTTCAAAGCTGTTAGCGGAGGTATGAATTGTGTGTGTACACAAATACGAAAGATCTAATTAGAATAAATAACATTGACTGGTTTACAGGGCCGAAGGAGTTCTTCTACCGCGGTCACAACTATTTCTACACGGGCCACGTGCCTGCACTCGCTAACCGAAAATTCGACTGGCTGGATGGCCGCAACCTTTGCAGAGAGTACTGCATGGATCTCGTATCCATGGAGACTCAGGAGGAAAATAACTTGATCTTCAAGCTCATTCAACAAAGTAAGTTTATAGTAAAGTTACTTTCTGTTCGCAAAAATAAACCACCAACTTAAGAACATGAATATGCTCGCATGGATCACATGGAATTAAACTTTATACAACTCGTTATCGATCGTTAAAATTCGTTTGTTAACGAATCATAATTAATACTGAATCGTTACCGCATCGACCCATGTGTGAATTTTGTGACATTTCGAGCCCCCAACGTTAGTTCCTGACCGAAGTGTTATAGTTATGTGCCATTACCCAAATAAAAGGGCACTCATTAAAAATTAAAAAACTTCTAGAACTTTTGAACTAGTTTCATTGGATATATATTTAAATTAATGACAGAAACACGTTATTGCTGCCTACTTAATTTAGAATTTATGGTCACGACTCATCGAGTTATAGGTGAACAAGCCATTAATGTCGAATACGGAGCTCATAAAAAACGTTCTCAATATTAATGTTTAAGTCTATTATTATTATTTTTACAATGCACAAATATCCTTTTTTTAAGACAAAAGACTTCATCTTCAAAACTATTAATACTTGGTGCATCTTATGACTTTTGAAATTATTGGTCCAAAATAAAAGTGTCTACTTGAATTACGAAACTCCTTGAAAATGACTCTGGTTAGGCTTAACAACTACTAAATACTATAATAATGTCGTTGTCTAACTTAACTCTACTTTGCTATTAGCGGCTTCCCATCAAGAGTCGACGACTCCTAGATTGTTCTATATGGGAGACAATTTACGATTTTTTTTTAATTCTTAGTGAATTTAGATTTTTTATGTACCTAATTATTATAATTATGCACCTGATGAAAATGTAAAATGATGTTTATTACAATAGCTTTAAATCGTTTTTACAGATGACGTGCCATACATCTGGACTTCCGGACGTCTGTGCGACTTCAAAGGATGTGAATCGCGTAAAGACTTGGAACCCAAAAACATCTTAGGCTGGTTCTGGTCCGCCAACAGGGAAAAGATTTCACCAACCAATCAGGTAGGTATCCTTATTTATATTGGTAACATAATAATATATTTTTACCTCATCTTGTCTATGATATCGCAACATTACCAAACGGTATGCGTAGCAAATTGAATTAATGATACTGAATTAAAATTTCAGAATAAATTACTTAAGCATATACATATCTAATTACATATTAGCTATTAGACAACTTAATGGGGTTGTAATTGAAGTTATATTGGAGCTTCGTCATTTAAATGTATTAGAACAACTATATTCTAACCACGTAGACATAAAAGTTATTTGTTAATCATTACGTTACATGTTCAGGTGATATTTGTGACTTATATGTTTCGGCATGTGTTAGTTAATACAGTGAATAACCTTCACTTCCAAACTTACTGCAGCTATTTGCTCACATACAAAGCAAATGTACTTAAAGTATCCGTCAATAGGACCATAATTACATGCTACTAATATTACTTATCTATACCCACTTATGTCTCAATCACACTTTATTTTCTACTAATAATACTACTATAACCGTCGAATTGACGGGTAGGTACATCCTTAAAGTACTGGTTGAAAAGTTAAATGTTTTATGTTTGAACAAATCAGACGAATTCCAGGTTTTTTGTTATTGATACAGAGAACAAAACATACATATTTATAGATTTTTTCTGTCTACAATTATTGCGCGAAAAACATTGAATTTAAATGTACTTATGTTAAGTACTTTTTGTATCTGTTAGATGAACCTTTTAAGCTTTTAGAGATAGTTCACTGTAAAACAGAGGACGGCTGAAGAATGTAATTGCTTATTTTTTGTATTTCCAGATCCCTAACGGTTGGGGCTACAACCCATGGTCGCAAACCGGTCACAAGAAGCAACGTCAACCCGACAACGCGGAGTTCGATATAAACGGAACATCCGAGTCGTGTCTGAGCATCCTCAACAACGTATACAATGACGGCATCGCGTGGCACGACGTCGCCTGCTACCACGAGAAGCCGGTCGTCTGCGAAGACTCTGAAGAACTCCTCAACTACGTGGCCAGCACCAACCCTGGAATTCGTCTGTGATCTGTTCAAACATAATACATTCTCGCTCTAAACCCATTCTTCACATGTTTTTGCTTTGTCGTAATAGATAAACAGACTATAAAATAAGTCTCTAGCTTCGATTTTGTTTATACGACTTAGCAAGAAATTAGAAAAAAAAAATTACTTGCGAGAATTACACCCCTGATAACTATTATCTTTAACTATCATTGAATTATTAACCGGCGTGGCAGGCCCAGTAACTGAGTAATCAATTAAGAATATTAGGTGGAACAGGAATAGTTGTAAACATTTTGATTAATCAAACTTTCTAAGCATAGCTTTCACGAACCTTACATGTATTAAGAATAATGTTTAAATAATCGTGCTTCATCAATGCAGTAGCGATTTTTGTGAATTCTAATAACACTTTATGTAAGAAAATCAAGATTGAAAACGGCTTTTATCTATGATAGTATATGACCTTGACTTAAAAAATTCACCATGTTAATTAAAACTCGTAGAATGTTTTATTTGAAAGTTTAGTTTGAATCCAGAACAATTTAAATCGATATATAAATCGAAAATATGACTAAGTGATATCTGTTCCGTCTAATATCATTAACTTGACACTATCTTTTTCTCCACATGTTATAACTTCTTCATAACATAATACTCATAAAATATTACCAATTTTCATCGTATACCCGGACTTGCCATATTGTCAATGATTTAACGATCTCTTCCTTATGCACTGCCCTTATTCCGTCGTACAACTAATGTACAGAATAGCATTAAGTTAAAATTAAGTAACTAAGATTAATTACATAAGGGATGAATTTCTATTTGTATATAAATAAAACACAACTTATAGAATTTGGTTTTATTTTGAATAAAAGTGACACTAATATCACTAAACACAGGTAACACTTATGTTAAGGCTTTAACAGTAATAAAGTATTCAAAGGGAGCAACAAACTAGAATAATAAAAGTTATTTTTACGAAGTCTTTATGTCACTTTATTATTGCATATGAGCAAAAACAAATATGAATTATGTATTTCTTATAATAAAGACAGTATCAATAGGTACTTATTTTGAGGTAGATTAGATACATTACCTATTAACAGGTACTTTCAACTAGATATTTAACAACAATCAGTAATACTGAAGATATACGGGTATACTTTTTCTTAGGAATAAAAATGTGTAAATAGTTAGCAAAATATTTTGAACTTATCTAATTGTCTATCAATAGTGAATTTATTCAAATGCAAAACTGAGACAGTATTAATTGGATACAACGAACCATGCATTCTACATAATATCAGATAAGGTAATTTATATTTGAGAATCTACGGCTCTCATGCAGGAAACGTGGCAAATTATGGCCTCAAGTCTATACTTGAAGTCTATTCTATAAGCACCCATTTAAACATTAAAAAATCCTATAATCTTTGTAACATATATGTATAAAGTATTCAAAACAAAACAAACATTGTAACAAGTATGGTTTCTAATAAAACGTAAGAATACTTAAGGCACAATATAACTAGTATGCATTCATAAGAAAAATATGGCAATTTGATCACATCTTATAACTCTTTAATAAACTACGTCAGTCACAATTACCCTATTTTTGAGTTAATGTCCAAATAATATGAAAAAAGTATTTATCGAAACCCTGTTTCGAGTTAATATAATAGAGAGCTCAACAAAAATCAACAACATACAACTAACATTGCTCGTAGCAGCGTAAAAAATAACTGATGAAAAATAATACTAGATATTGAGAAATATCCGACACAGCCAACGTAATCAATTAACACAAATATATTTAGATATATTATCAAAACTATAGAGACCTAGGATACCAGTCGTACTATCGATTACTATCATAATACTTTATGACGTCACAGTACCCCTGCCCCTACTACGTACATTAGTGGTCCATACAAGAGATACTATGGATATTTTAGTTAACCATCGATAGTACCTATTCATAATATTGACCATTATTACAGTCGAACCTAGGACATTGAGACTATCGATAGTCCTTTCGATAGTACGACTAGTTTTCAAGGTCAACCATCAATAGTTAGGCATCAAAAATCACAAACAATTCACTTATCGTTACTAAAGTACTTACCTTAAAACATAATTAAAAATAAAAGCTTTATTATCAATTTACTTAATCGATTCTGGTGGAACCTCTAAAAGAATATCCACGTCCTACTGACTTCAAATCTTTGTACCTTTCACACAATCTGAGGTCCCTCGCTTTGTTCACCAGCACATTTAAAACATTGTATCTATGTCCGTGGACTGTAATATAAAGATTAGAATACTTCTCAATCTCAGCCGGAGTCAGCCTGTAGGCATCTTTAGTTCTCCTGTCCTGTATCTCAGTCTCGTTGTCAGTGTCGCCATCTGGCGGTTCCGGGATACACTGAAGTTGGAGAGACATATCTGGCCGATTCATTGTGAGAGTATTGTATTCTTCTAGAGTCATCTCCGGTGTTACAACTTGTAACAATCCATCTGCGAATTCCGGCTTCAAGATACACGCGCGATGTCTACGACGCGTTATGTAGTACTTCGATAAATCTGTGATAATTATCAAATTGATTAGAAATATGTCATGAACAGATATTAAAAAATAATAAAAACGCTAAGGACAATTTGCAATTTCTAAAAAAATTAAAACGATTTTTTTTTTATACAAAACGTAATTTGAATACTGAAAAGTTAAAATATTTCTCAATTAAACTTTATCAACCCAGAATTAATAACTTAATGTATTTGCTAATTACATGCATTTTACAAATAAATCAGTGAATTAGCTGCTATCTTAACACTTCAAACAGCTTTCATTATATTATACTACTAAACGCACTACATACTTTCGAGATAAGTCGTTTTATTCTTCTCCAAAAACACCGGCCACAATTCCAATTCGTCAATTAAATTGACAATCTTTTTCCCTGGAATTTCAAGATACAGATCACCTAATACCTAAAATGATAGTTATTTGTAAATCAATATCGGCATTATTTTCAAATTCAAAATATTTTATTCGAAATCGGTTTTTACAAACACCTTTCAAGAGTCAAACTACGCCAGCGCTTCAACACAGTCCTATAATGAGTAGTCTTGGAAAAAGAAGTGGCAAGAAACTCCCAAGGAGATTTTTTCCTACTCACAGTCACAGGGAGAACTTAGATACTGCTACTATCAAACTAAATATTTATCTAATTTGTAATAGCCTTTTGACATAAGCTTTAAATAAACAGTGTTTGGGTTGTTTCTTATGGAATTTTATTATATATTTTGACACATCTACGATGATCTACGATGATGAATAAGGGACTTGTTTTACGAGTTTGCAGTATGCACTGAAT
>DWJN01000530.1:0-23296 GCA_018248895.1 Carystus phorcus
ATAGATTCTACTAAGTACATTAGAGTGTATACTAATAAGGAAAATATCAATACGTTATGGGAGGGGATACGTCGGTTCCAAAAAAGTCTCACACGACGATCATATTTTGTCATTTGTAGACAAAGGCAACATATATTTAGTGTTGACCAATGATGGATTTACAATCAATTGGGATGCTTCAAACAATCAATGCAACAAACAACAACAACAAAGTACTCACAAACTGGAATATTTACATCTTCAACACCTTTTGATGATGCTTTGTAAAGAATGATTAAAAAAACCCGTGAATTCAGTTAACAAAACCAGTCTATACATGCTTGTCTACCAATCTACAGGTGATAAAGCTGTATGTAATTTTTAAGTGACACTTTTGCAGTATCGTCATTGATAAATACATATAAACAATATAAATTAAGAATAATAATTAAGATTATGTGGATAATGATTATTTCTGTGATGTTTTAGTTTAATTTTGCTATTTAAATTTAATTTAATTTAGTATTTTTGTTTTGTATGTCATGTATCTGAGTTACTTAGTGTAATAGGACTTGATGTCCGTTCTACTATAAACAATAAATAAATAAATAAATGATTCAAATCTGTAGTTGTCAACCCTACTTAATTGCTTCTTGACCAACATACCTGCCGAAAGTAAACTGGACATTAATTTCTCATCAGTCATAAAAAAATCATAAACGCGTTCATGCAGGTGTAGCAACTAGAAGTCGTTAGAAATATCAATATTCATAGATATAGTCGGTCTATGGCATACCGCTTAGGTCTTTCGCACAAGAACGAGTGGTTTTTGCGCCAAAATCACGTGCGTTTTGCAGTAAGTAGCGGTTTATTGCGTCAGTCATGAATCAGACTCGTCAATACGGCATACTCTACGCAGTCTGTACATACATAGTATACCATACTTGTACATATACTTTAATACACAGTATACTTTTATACAATACGGTGTAATACACAGGAGTAGTTTTAATTCACATAAAATTACGCTACAGGATAGCTATCTTTAATTAGCTTTCAATATTATAAAAAAAAAAATTGTTTCGTACTCCTGTGGAAATAAGGTTTGAAAAAAAACCATTTAATGTAACTTGCTTTTGTTTATCAGTCAGTTACGTACATATTTTATACATTGATATAATAGTGATTAAAGTTATGTTGATTGTTAATCTATATCTGGTGGAATATTATCGAACTCGTTTAAAAAAACATATTTAAATTATTTATAACTTTTCATTGGGTTAACCATTTAGGATTTACAAGGACTTAAATTAAGATGGTAATTCTTACTTAAAATTTCAATACTTATAATGAAGCTGTAGTAAACTTCTCATATACTCGCATGATAGGTCTTAATATAAAAATAATAATAATTATTGTAATTCAGCAAGTATCAATTTCTCAAAACCGAATGACAAACCCAGAATTTTACTACTTTGATAGATAATTATAAAAACTACTACCTAACGCATTAGGTACCTACTTAAAGGATTGAGCAATAACCTATTTAGGAATAAAAACAGAATAAAATAAATAGGTATCAATAATATTAAACGGTTTTATAAATTAAAATAGTTCGAAATATCTTTTATATTATGAAGATCATTAAATTTCGCATTAGAATTTATTATTTATTTTATGTGTGTATCGATCATTAAAGTATTTTAATGTTGTAGTTATTTAATTTTAATTAACAGATTTCTAGACTATTGGAGTTGTTTTGTTCGTTTCATTAATTTTAAGTTATTTTTTTACGCAATTCAGTTTTATGATTCTATAATATAAGCTTTTTATGGAGTCGGGTTTTTTGATTTTTTTTATTCTTAACAATATAAAAAAATCCCATTCTTTTAATATATTAGCAATAATAATTTTAATATTAGAACAAATTTTTATTTAACATAAATATCTGGTGCTATAGAGTCTATAGTATAGACGATATAACATGATTTAAATGTAAATTTTAAATGGCTGTCTTGTAAGTCAGCTAAAGGGTACGTTTATAACGAATTGAATATAATTAAATCAGTGACAAAGACGAATTAAATATAGATTCTAGACCGAGGTAAACTGTTGCTTTGTTTTATGAATGCGAGAGGTTTGAGGCTGTATCGGTAATTATTCTGATCACACGTGGACTGCGAACTGCGACACGGTTGCCCCACTACGTTACTGAGTCAGCTTAATGGGTTAACGACTTGCACGGTGAAGTAAGTTTATCACGCTCGAAAATTAGAACGTTTGAATGTTACCAGAAATGTAATAAGCTGATGTTCGTGTTAACTATTTTGTAGTTTTGATTTATTCTGGACATCATGTTCATGTTCAGAATTTGTGTTCCATGTCATGAAGTCAATACACGGAATTCTCGGTCTTCTTGACCAGATTTCTTTTTATGTTTCTAAAGGTTTCCTTTTGGTTAGTTTTGAAGGAGAAAAAGGATTTATTTAGAAAAAGCTTCCTTAAAATACCGCAAATCGAGATAAGTACCTACGAACATTACACTGCTAAGTATTAAATCTGTAGATTTAGTATATGTTTCAAAAATATAAGAAACACTATTAAATACATGATAGACGTACTTCTTCAACGTTTTCTTAAGAAAAATGAATAAACATAGAATGAATTCATATTGCGACATCGTCTGTCCTTCAGATTTGATGGTTTACGCAAATATGCAAACATTATGCGAAGGTTTAATGTGCTCAAAGCGTACGAATATATTAAGCACCTGGGTATGGAAATAACAAAGGATTTCTTATTCGTTAAAAAATAAATAACGTTGGTCACCGGTGGGCAAACAAATATTTAATATTACGTTCTACATCGGAATACGAAATCGTGTAAATGAATTTGTAGATTTTTTGTGGTTCGGAATTAAATGTGTTTTGACACCCAGGTCTTTAGATAGTGATGGGATGGTAAAACCGGTAGCTAAGCCACCAACGTCGGAAGATTATCTATATCACTCTACCTGTGAGTTCGGTGGTACCAAAAAATAAAAGTTACGATTTAATTTTGAACCAGGATATCACTGATTAGATTTTTTGTGGACAGTAATAGTTCTATTTTTTATTGTTTGCGGATGTAGCGCTAAACACGTTGGCTTTCGTGATTTTCACTATTAAAATCAAGTGTCTTATAAGAAACTAATACGTCTTACTGGTTTTGATACAATAAAACGCTGATGGTTAATGACCAACAGATATCATACAGTGTGAACCAGTGAATACAGGAACATAAAACCTTGTACATTAGTTCCTATACACAATGGGGAGCTAAGAAGGGAGAAAAGAGTTTTAATATTATACTTTATACTATAAGGTGTTCTGGAGAGAACACTGATGACTAGTGTACAGGTTTCCACCCAAATCACGCTCCATGTTCTTATTAAGAAGGGGTAAGTTCAACTCGAGTCACTGTTTTAGTTTTAAGACTCTTTTGAAAGAAAATAATTTATTTATTTATTTAGTAATTTTAAAAAATATTAATTAAATAAAGGTGCAAAATGAGGAATACAAGTAGAAATAGATTCAGTCCTATTTACTTTAAATTGACTAAGGAAGCTCCCTCTTGGAAGTTCAATATTTCTGTAGATAACGTTGCGGGCAATAGTTAGTAGGCAATAATCTTCAAGAAGTAAGATTTCAAAACCTAAAGACGTAATTTTATGTCCTATACAGAGTTCACTCATCCAGAATACTTTTTATAAACAATGAAGGTTCAATCGTGCAACGGGCGCATAAAATTGCTGAAAAGTACCTTGATTAAGTATTTATATTGTTAAATCGCATTTTTTCTTCGTGAGAATCGATACAAATGATACCTTGGTGATACCTTGGTGATCGAGTTCTAATAAAGTCCTAAGCATTTGGCTATAGACAACGATTGGGCTTTGTAGGCATAATATGAGCTAGATTGCTTGCTACTTAGGTCAATGTCTATACTAATAGGTATTATAAAGCCGTAGAGTTTTCTTGTTTGTTTGAACGCGCTAATCTCAGTAATTGCTCGTTCGATTTGATAAATTATTTTTGTGATGGATAGTCCATTTACTGAGAAAGGCTATAGGCTATATAACAATGCTACGACCAATATTCGTTAAGTCAAAACAAACAAATGTTTGAAGGTGATACGGAGTTCACCGAGTCTACTAGTCAATTATAAAAGTAAATGATATCAATATCTAGTCTTCACGCGATTAAAGTCGAGCGTCTTAATCCTACAAAACGTGTTGAAAAACGATACAAATCGTACAGAAAACATAGGCACGTTATTGATAAATAGAGACACAGTTGCGCACATGAGATTTTTTCAATCTGCTTATGTTCCAACCTTCTATTTGCTACTATTGCGATACTCGTATCCTCTAGCCTTGAAAGCATACCTACTTTATCAATGAAATAGTAGGTGACGCTGAATGAATGGACAACGTACGATGCTCACGGTAGAATTCCTAAATAAAGCTCCAACTATGCCCTTTGTACTAAATCCAGGGCAAATTCGCCTCTCCAACGCACGAGATTGAGTCGTTTTTACGATGTTGTTACATAAGATGTTACTATACAAAATATTTACGAGTAGGATGCGTGTAACGTACATTGTGTACTAGTGATATTTCTATTTGCGTTTGTATCGCAGTCTTTACGATGTATAGCAGAATTGTGCTTAAAAATTTACAAACTTATGCACGAATTTACGGCTGTAAGTTCCCACGATCCAACTTCAAATACCTAGACATAACATGATTTTACAGTCATTAAGTTTGTACTTCAAAAATCGCATGTTATTCATATTTAATCATATTTTAATTTGAAACATATTATGCAAGTGACAAACAAGGCTATCGTAACAAAAAGCTTCTATTACTAGAAATAGTCATGGATCTCAGTCCCCAGAAGGAGAGAGACTTTTCTCCTATTTCTTACTATAATATGTATCAGAAAATCTATAATGATAACTTATTATTCATTACTAAGTACCCAGTTGATTCACAGATACATATATTTAAAATTAATTTATTTATTCGTAATTGCTGTTTATACTTCGAAAGTAATAATACGTTGTATATTTTTTAATAAAAGAACACAATAACGGTTTGAACTTACTTACGCAATACAATATAAACAAACTAACAGGTATGTTCCACATACTAGATTTGACCCGACATAAACGCGCATTCACACTGACCCAGAATCAAGCAGGATCCGCATAGCATCGCCGGATTACCCGCAAACAATTAGACTAAATGTCGCGGTGGCATTTGTTGATCATTGAATCGTGCTATCCGATTAGATTATTAATTAACTAAGACTCACGAGCGCTAAAAGAGTACGTGAGAGTATTGTTAATGCCTAAATCTTGTGAAGAAATTGTTAAGATTATGAACGATTCTGATTTTGATTTATCTAAAAATTATAATTGTATCTAGCAAAGTCAGCAATCATGTTGCAATAAAAAATGTGGTCAAATTGTGAATCTAAACCGGTTTTAATTATTATTTTGCACACCCAATTTGCAAAAAATAATTTGCCCACCCTTAAGAGTTAAGATAAGAGAAAAGTTTTAGTGTTACCCTGTTTAAAACTTTTGTTAACCTTATCTTGCAAATAAATGAATTGTATTGAATTAAATTCAACACATAAAAAAAATCATCAAAATCAATCTAATCGTTTACGAAGAATTCGATAACATATACATAATATATTATGTTTAAGAATATATTAATTAAATTTAAATGGTTACAAAATATTGCAGTTTTACAAGGAAAAGCAATAATAAAATCAAGGCATTATGTTGTCTGTCCGACTAGTAGTGTCTACTGATGCAGGTTTTGAAATCGCAAATGTACTTAATTACGTATGACGAAACATCCGCGAAGTCACAGACCGTGTATGTTCGTATTTCTGTGTAATTATTATGTAAGAATTTTCAAACTTAGACATTTCTAGCTAATAATTGTCGTCTGAGAAGTGTATATTGAACTATTTGGTTTTAGTTGTGAAATTTAACGGGAAAAGAATCCACATTTATTGAAATCCATGTTGTTAAATAATTCCGTAATTAATGTAATGTCACAGAAAAATTAATATTAAAACGATTACTAGTAATCCTGTGTTAGAAACTCGATTGGGAAGACTATTAGATAATTTGATGTGAAGTGATTGGTAACACCCTTCAAAAAAGGACTAGGTTGTCAATTCGTCTGATTTTTTTTATTTGTGTTAGCTTGATAACTTTTTACTGAGTGTACCGATCTGGATGATTCTATTTGAAAGTTGGCGCTTGTCATGTGGTGCCATATTCATTTTAGTAACATCTGTTAAATAGTTTTTGAGTTAATCTAATAATGCGCATTTACATGATTCGTATGATTTCGTAATCGGAATCTTTAATGCGGTGTTTAATTGAAGTCGGATTTTTCTTTTATCAAATGACAAAGCGATTATATAATATAACATCACGCCTCCATAATAGAAGAAGCCACTAAAAAGGAGGAAATAAAAAACTTTTAATAAAAAAGTAAAACCACCTTCAAAAAGTATAAAATAATTTGATGAGGGAAACTTTTTAGGAAGTTTCTTTCATTGATCTAGACCAAAGCCACATACTTCCGAAATAGTTTTCCTCATCAAATTATTTCATGCTTTTTAAAGGTGGTTTTGCTTTTTTGCTAAAAGTTTTTACTTATGTATCCGCTATCAAGTGCATACATAAATTATCATTTGTTTGTTCTATTTCTAACTTTTTTCTATGTATAACTGATAAATGAGTATATGAGTCACGTGATGATAAATGGTCATCTCCATCTATGGACATTAGCATTGCCGATACGTTGCCAGCTAAGAAAAGGGGGAAGAAAGTATGGTAAATATAAAATGTACCTGTTCATTACTTTAGCTCAGTTGAATGATACTATCGAGTTAACTATAAAAACATATTTTTTCAAATCACTTATCCTTATAAAATGTCAATAACTACTTAGACCTCACACCGAGGAACTAAGAACAAATTTTAAGTTGTAAAGATCCGTAAACATTGTATGTTACACAGCGAACGAATGTCCATAGAGTTGAGATTTTATAGAATAGATCGACTAGTTTGGACAAATGAGACGGTCGGTAAGTTAGTAATGAGACTACATCGTGTAAAACCGGTAGGAAGCCCATCTCAGACCGTTACTCGGCACATTCTAGCGTAAGGTGCGGTCATAGAACACGATTTTTTGTTGCGATTACGAATCAAATCGTTTATAATATTACGCACGCACTTACAATTACAGAAAATATTAAAAAAGCTATCAAAAATGTTACCTGAAACAACAGATATTTTAGGATGAAAATTATTGCTTTTTTTAATTTATTTATTCTGAATTGAACCTTAAAGAATAAAGGGACGAAGGGCGGACTTAATGCTCAAAGAGAATAATAGAATAATAATAAAAATACCGACAGAAACGGTATTTTTATTATTATTCTATACCGACAGAAACGGTATTTTTATTATTATTCTATTATTTGTGCCAAAACATTTTCTTTTTTCAAGGGAATGTATATTTAATATGATATTACTTAGAGATAGGATAGAGCAATAAACATTTCCACGGCGATTTCAAGACAACTTGCGACTGTGCGTGAGTTATACGCAATGAATGGAAACACAAGTGTGATCGATTCTCTATAATCGACGCGGTCATACTGATTTCAATCGGAACGACTTTTAATTAATTTTCTACTAGATTATGGTTGTATATCACTTATTATATTTGGTTATTCTTCTCGATGGAGGTTTTAATTAGAAAACGGTACGGTGGCTTGACACGTAGGCGACTATCTAATTTAACTTTTGGCTTAATAATATGAGTTTAATGAAAATGTCTAACCTGCCGCGATAAATCATGTTTTCTGTCGATGTTGGCGTTAATTATTGTTATCAGCTTCTTAAGTAGGTTCAAGATACCTACTCCGTTCCGTTTTATTAATCTTCTTGATTACTCTTTGATACTGTGGAATAAGGAATTTAATTCAACGTGCGTTAGTATTTTCCAACCTTTGTGGTAGGCAATTATTTAGGTTAAATTTCATCATAAAATTAAGCCGTTATTTGTATTCAAATAACATAACAACTGTTACGTAAATTTGCTAAAATAAAGGCAATAATTGCGTGTACAAAACATATTATTAACATTGTTATCTAGCTAAATTATTTTAAAAGCTAAATCCGTGACTATATTTAAATATATAATGGATTTCATAAATTCGAGTCACGTATTTATCACAATGGTGATTCTGTACGAATCAAGAGGCTGGTTATTTCTACATAGCTAATTAATAAACATCTTATTTTGGGGCCTTGAACTTCTGATTACTTAGAAGTGGACAATGGAGTTCGTTATTTATATCTAACACAAATACTCGAGCTACATTCAGACAGACGAGCGTATCTAAGTAATTAATCGTGGCTTTATGATTGATTAAACACATTAAAGGCAAACACGACTCCGATTTGAATATTAAATCTATTAGGCAAGTGACATAATACTTTATACAATTTTTATTCCATAAAACATTGACCACGACTTAAGAAACAATGGTCATGCGTAAAGTTTAACCTTTAGTGTTATTGAAAGTTATGGGATTAATGTGAACAATATTTATATATATAATTCTTGTAGTCGTATTTTATTGAACTTCTTTGTTGGAACGATTTTGTCGAAATTATTTGTGTAGGTGAATTCGTGAATTGTTTTATAATTTGATTTCTTCGATCTGCTAAATCAGTAAGTATGTCATTTATACTAATATAAAGCTGAAGAGTTTGTTTGATTGTTTGAACGCACGTATCTCAAGAACTACTGGTTCGAATTGATAAAACCTTATTGTGTTTAACTTTCAAACTATTTTTATATTTTTCGTACACCGCTACCTTCTTCAATGTATTCTTTTAATATCCTCTACCTAAAGGCTGCCTGGAAGACATTCGCTACCTTAGCGATAAGGTCGCCCTTTATATACCGTACTTTTCTGTATACTGCTGTACATGATTTTATTTGGTGTACAAATAAAGAATATTTGTATTTGTAAAAAAAATGAAAAAAAGCCAATTACGACATAACCTTATAATCTATGAACAATATGAATGTACACATTAATCCTGAAAATTCCAACAAAATTTACTATACAGTTATCTCAAACACGAGTAGCGCCATCTATTCAAGCTTTGCGCCGCCTTCCCCATTGACGTACAATTTGCACCGACTTGATTATCATGTTAACTCACATGACGTTATCGTTTATAAAGTTATTTACGATTAACATATAACATTACAATATATTTAAATGCTTGTATTATATATAGGTACAGCCGTGACATGGTGACCTAATAGAATATGTTAAACCAGCCACAAGTGATTTTTATTGTATATTATGACTTCAACGCTAATAATTATAGAGATGGAATTCCTGTAGCAGATATTAAATTAATGACTTTAAAACTAGTATATGTGTATGGAAATTAGTTTACATCTTTATATATGTAATTCTTTTGTTTGTGTGTCACTGAACTGTTGAAGGGTTTGACCGATTGTGATGAAATTTTGTTTGTGTTTCGAGAAATTTAAATTCACAATTCGGTCCGATAGACAAATCTTAAGGATAACATCCGCATCTTGTTTATATTATATATGTAAAAGTAATGACTGGATATGATATAAATAATGTAATAATTTTTATTGAGTAAATTTAACTTGTTTATCCTATTTAATATGTTTGCGAGTTCTAGTTTTGATTGAATATAAAAGAGCCGTTTTAATATCTAGTAAGGATTACACAATTATGTTTACACTATTCTGAACTACGGCAAAACCATTGCTGGCAGATATTTTCTTCTCAACCTTGGTGATTTAATAAAAAACGTCTGAACTTCAAGGAATGCCTTTTTTATTTGCCCTCAAAGTTGTCCTCTAGACCCCTCGAGTACAAATAAGTGGTAGGAATAATTAAACAGCTACCGCAGAAAGGCTGGCGCGAGATGCAAACGACCTCGACAATATTTGTCATCGTAACATCAAACATTGAACTATCGAGGTGTTCGAGTGCCAACCCTTCGCGTCACTCGCTCCGGGCGCCGCGACACACGCTCTAGTGATGCGTAACGCAAACTGTTGTCGATGTTTGCGTTGCGACTGCAAACACTCGATATTTGTCCAACTCGCGAGCTAATGGCGTGAGGTGTTCGACGATGTTTAACGACAGATTCACATGAACGCTACTGTAATTAACGGAGAAAAATTCTGTTTACAAGACTGTTGATGGTTTGATGAAAGTGTTAGTGTTAGAAGGATTCGTAGTGTGGAATTTTACAATATCCGCAATAGGAATCTGTTACATGATTTGTATTTGCATACTTTCAATGTACATAAAAAGATAGTATCTTTATTTTGTAAGTGAACAACCATAAGATTAAACGTTTTTTGAAACTTTTCTTTTACTAACGTTTAAGTTTACATAATTCGTTTATAGAAAGGATATGTAACAAATATTAATTCAACAATTAAAACAACAAAATAATGTTAGATAACTTTTTGAGTGGATGCATAAATATAGAATCTAGAACTCCAAATTTAATTTTAGTAATATATGTATTCAGAGCTACGAAGTTGTCAATACAAACACTTTGGTTACGTGTTTGTATACCATACGTAGGCGCGTATACGTTATAAGGGATCAGAGAAAAAACAAGCGTCAAAAAGCCTTCTAAAAGAAAAAAGGTAATGTAAGGCCATAACTTCGTCTTGGATTCTCTGGTTCGTGCCGTCTCGCTCCTAACAGCAGGGGGCGCCATCGTTCTCACCTCGACGCGAGTGGTAGCCGGTCTTTAATAAGTATCGATAAAATATGAATATGTATATAAATATTTTCGATACTTATCCTCATTATGTTGTTCCGCTAGGTAAGGAAAGATACTGAACAAGCTTCGAGAACCCGTGTTCGATATTCGAACCGTGTACATCGTTTATTGTTGTTTTGTTTTCATCTTGGGGTTCAATGAAATGAATAGAGTCATATTTAAGTCTAGTGACCGCTTTGCTTCGCTTCGCTTCCTTGGTATCCTTTTTTCGAGGGGAAAATCTTAAAAAGATACCCGTCAAGTTATGTCGGATTCTTACCCACTAAAGTTAAATTCATTTAAGAATGATGTCTTAGCTGTTATTGCTAAGGCTGAGTAGAACTAATGTTTTATAAAATTTACTCTTATGTAAGCAAGAACCTGTATTAGCCTACCTACTTTTTACTAAATACTAGTGTACATATCAAAGAATGCAATCGGTCTTTTAACTTTAGTTTTACTATGTCTCATAATTAATATTTCAATGTATTTTGTTTTGTGTAGCTTATGAAGAAATAAATAAATAAAAAACCCCTTCCGCTCGGCAGTCCTACAGTGCATTATATAAGTCGAGGATCATATTAGTGAAATCCGAATCCAATTCAGTTATACCTATTGTTTCAAAAAATGAAAATAAATAACGACACTTATTGTTTTTCTCAAATTCCATATATAGGACATCAGTTAAAGTTTTATTATAGTCTTACTTACCCTTTATGAAACTAACAGTTGTTTATATTGTTTTAAATTGTAAAGTTTAAAGTTGTAAAGTCAAGGATTAAAAACTTAATATTTCCAAAAGTGAATATTCACGGTCATTCTTATTTTCCGTTGACCTCATAACATCTCATTTACCAATAAGAATTACTCAATACAAATAAACAAAGTCGTAACCTTATTCAAAAACCTAAATGATACGGCCATTCAATTTCATTAAACTGATTATTTTTACTTCCAATTAAATTTGCAGTATATCATAAATCTACCACTAGTAATATTATGATCAATTTGTCATATTCAAACCATTTGAATTAAAACATCTATAAATCTAAATTGCATAATAGTGGCTTGTAACGACACCCAACTTCTTTCAAATCAAAAACTGGTTTTAAAATTCAATTTGTACGAAGTTATTTTTATTAGATTAATGGCGGATAAAGTGTCGCAGGGATGGTGCCTACTAATTAATCTCTTCGAATTTCTATTCATGATAATTAAGAGGATTATTCTTACGACAATTCGAAAGTAGATTTTATCCGATTGATATTAGAGTTATTTTTGTTTGATGCGATAAGATAATCGTGCTTTTGTTGAAGATTCCGTGTCTTATCTATGTGTGGTCTACTCTTCCATAGTTCAAATGACAGTTAATTTGAATCTGTTATTATTGTCTTGAATATTTCTATCTGATTTTAAATGGCTTTGAACAACTAAACTATTGCGTATGTTAAATTTGTTATGGTTACATCGATTAGAAAGCTGTCAAAATTGTGGCAGCTTATTTTTTTTAATTAAGGCTTGAAGTAATATTGAAATTCAATAATATCTTTACATTTTGCTTATACTTTTAAACAAAGTGATATAAATGTTGAACTTAATGCTATAAGCTCTCAGCCTGACGACATTATTCTTAAGGCAGGTAACATTAAAACGGCTTACAAAAAGTATGTTTGGTTGTAGCTTGTTGTACTTGTAGAAAAGATAACTAATGCAAAATTGCCAATAAAGTTGAGGAAATAATATAATTCTATTAATATACTTAAACAATTATAAATAAACCATCTGATGGATATGTGTACCGATTAAAGAAGTTAGTATTGAACTAATAAGAAAATTTTATGTGAAGACAAAAAGAAACTGGGCATTTATTTAATAGTATATTGATGTCTAATGATTGTAAAATAAAGCAAGCACGTCAACGCTCGGAAAGTAAAAGATAGTTAGACGACGAAATCTCACAATCACTTCCAAAAACCTCAGCAGTGGGAGAGTTCCCGAATATTAAATGTCATTCTACAACAATGGTTTCGGTCACAATTAAAGTAAAGAGCGGTTACACGATATGATCTCGAGGTGAGCCGAGCCTGCCGTGAGACGTGGAATTATATTTTTTCGACACCAATTACTAAACAACTAAATGTGACGGAAAACAAAATCCATGTACAGGCTGATGTTGAAACTTTGACAGGACGTGGATTTGAATTTAATATACAAGTTATAACTATAAATGATGGCAACTAAAATCTTAAAAACTCAAAATTTTATTTAAATACTTTTTAATAACTTCTTAATAACCTATGCTGAAATGGACTTGAAAAAGATGATCTAACGTCAGATAAATACACACACTAAGGACAAATAGAGTAAGAATATAGGTTGTGCAGAGTTAATATAGGTTTGTATCTATTCTTTTGCCAAACAAAGTGCATGAACTGAATAAAATGTTAATAGCAGATATATTCTCAATCAAAATAATTCAAACTGGTTACACTAATACTAATACATTTACATGATATATGTATACCGTATCTGAGACTAGTTAAATCAAATCACTCAGAAATTTTTTCATCCCCACTTTAGACAGGTACCATATGCAATTCGCAGTTCCTAATTTAAACGCGCACCCAAATGAAGAAGTAAATTTAAAAGCTGACATCGGTTAATCGTTATTTCACAGTGTGGATGTTTTTACAGCAGCAATCAAAACATGATTGTCGCATTCCCAAAAAAAGTTACTTAATTGTGGCGGGCGAGTGTTGATGACATAAACAGTAATTACGTAGGTACGGTGCCATCAAAAATGTTATTAAAATACGCTTAGCGACACGCTCTGGTGGGACCGGGCTTAGGAGTTGAATTGGGACGATTTTTTAAGCTATTAAAACGATGCTCACTTGTTGATATGATGATGGGAAAATAGCAACGCTCTGTAAGTTATCTGACGGATTTCTTTTAAAGGTTTCCTTTGAGTCTCACAAAGTGATACGTAAGCCCATTGTTAACAAAGGAAATGTTTTCATTTCATTACTTGCGAAGTTTTAGTACAATTTATGGGCTAATGGATCAAACTATTTAAAGAAGTTAATTCTAATAGTATCAATAATGAATCTGATGATAATAAAATATAGTTTTCGTATATCTTTTAGTATTTAAATTGTATTGGTTTATAACTTATTGTGTACCTTAAAGTGGGTATCGAACTATGTACGTGATCAGATAGATCCAAGCAGCCATCTGAACCATCCAAAATAAATTCAAAAATTGCCTCAACGGCTATTAAAACCACACCTGTCCGGTTGGCGGATGCTTTCCAAATAATTATCATGCAAATATCTCAGCTTCAGGGTGCTATTGTTTAAAGATCATTTTTATTGCTCGTCGCATTAAACAATGGATGCCGTGGGGCAGTTCGACTGCGCTTAGCCGACTGAGGACATTCCTTTTCGTTTTAGTAAACACGCGAGGGTATTTTGGAATTTGTTATCCTTGTTGTTTATTAGGATTCTGTTAATTAGTCACTGGTTAAATCGCTGTAACAAGTTCTTTATAATTGTTAAGTCTGCACCTTTTGTTTTCACTCAATTTATATATAAGTACCTACAGGTTTTATGAAGAAAACTATTGGAAGTGTATTTCATTAACTAAAATATTTTTATGATCGAAGAATAAAATGACCTTTATTTGTACGGTACTGGTCTTAAAACCATTCTTATCGAAAGTGCAATTCTAGTTCCTATTCACTGGAAGATTCAACGCATTGCGAGTGAAATAAAACAAAATATTGGATGAGATTTGGACTGAAGAATACTAGTTCACCGCGTAGAGTCCAAAACAGTCCACCAAAAGTGATTCAGCTTCAAGAAATACATTATTCGACATCAAATAAACAGAAAGTCGATACAAGTATAAGTCGATACAATAATTAAAGGGCCTGAATATAACAAAAGAACATGTTCTAGAATAATGTTCAAGATATCATTACAAGACAAGAGAATACAAGAAAATTGCCTTTAGCTTCCTCACCCGCTTCCTCGGGCGCTGTTTAAACTAATAAACTGTGCCCGTATCTTATTGACTCCGTTATGATACTAGCTAATCTTTATTTAAATTGTTTAACTGGACTACCTAGTTTAGTAAAATGTTACTTATAGTTTTGTTTATATTTAAATAATCACGCTTTTTAATTCAGTAAAAGAATAGTTAGGCTAACTAGTAAAAAAACCGGGAGTACCAGTGTGGAATGTTGAAAATTAGTGCCTTCACGGATTTCACCTAAACTCAATCATATTTTAGAAGGATACATCATGGTTAAATGAGTTGGTTTAGATTAAAGAGTGCAACTTTATACATATTTAACTCTAGAACTTTTTACAATAGTTCCTGTGAAGGTATTAGCTAAGATTTTTAATTTAAATTAAATTAAAGGAATTGGTTCTATTGAATTTATAAAACCCTTACAACATATTATACGACGTCGCAAATGTTTTCGTGGCCATTTATTACTGCAAGATATTACATTTTATAAAGCATATTTTACACCTCTGATACCAAATAACGATCCCCAATATTAACTTGTAATTAAATCATAAACTAAGATAAAGATAACTAGTAAAAACGCCGCTGCGAACGGTAATCCAATGTGATTTACAATTAGGTGTAATTACAGGGATAAGCCCGTTAATTGCCGACCATATTAATTATCAATAAAAAGCGAAAATTCCGAAGCGAATCGATTTATTAGTTTCATGTCACAAATTACGACTGATTACGTCGTGGTCTAAATAAATAATACGAACGTAAAACGTTACAACCCAATCGACGTTTATTGCGTCGATAGTAATTATAGAATTATATCCGTGTTCTTAGATGACGCTATTAATTACACAGTAAACAAACTTCATAAACTAGACGTGATTTTACGTTGTGATTTTTACTAAGTGTTGGGAGGTAGCAAATAAAGCAACGTCATAGTTATTTCCGAGACCTACAATAACTCGGTACGTGTGTAATGAGGCTCTATAAACCCGACCACATCTGCTACGAACGAAACTTAATTAAAGTGACACTTCGCATGCATAATAAAATTATTCACGCATAATCCAGAGATAACATTCGTACCTATTCACAATGCAGGCGTACGAGAAATTAATGTGCATGGCAGGTTTTAAGGTGGTCTCGACTGCTTTGCTACGAAAAAAGTAACGAAAAACTCTTGCATTTGTACGATAAAATTTGCATTGTAGGTATTTCAAGTACATAAACAGTCGATATACGGCCTCTTTAGATAAACAAACGTACGTGCCGTATTCGGCGCGTTATTAATAGTAACAGAGTTAAATTAAACACGTTTGTAAAAATGAATTTTTATTTAAAAACGTCATTTCCATGTTTAAATGTATTGTATTTTCAAATGTATATCGGAACGCATTATGTTGTATCAGCTACTTAAAAGTATATTCATGTACGTTTCTTTTCGTAAACAAGACAGGGAGATGTATGTACGTACTGTAATGTAGTACATTACAATCAACTTTATAAGACAACTACGTTGGCTAGGCTTAATGAATAGGAACCTGACTTTCCACTTCTGGAAGGGAATTTAAGTGAGACATAAATACACTAGTTAGACATTTATGATGTTGTATTGTATATGTATTACTTTAGAATACAATACAGTATTTTTTTGGTAGGGCTTTTTGTTCCAAATAAAACTCTATGTTGTTTAAAAGTTCCAATTAATTTTCCTACAGAAGATTGACACATTTTAGCGTTATGGCCGGGTTTTAATGATATCGTATCTATATTATTATCAAAGTAATTAAACATTTATTGCTTTAAGTCGACAGACGATAATTTAATTTTAATCTGTTTATAGTTTAGTATTATGCTTCTTTTAATTATAATGTAGGTAGTGTGAATATTATGTTAAATATTAAAATTGGTTTAAAAAAATCGAAGTGGAGTTTTACGATCCATTTTTATAGGTTCTTTATAATTTTTAGATTGAAACTGGCTAGATTTAAATATCACGTGTTATTAATAAATTTGTTAAATTAACATAAGTTTGTACCTCTTTATTATGGGTTTCTGAATAGGTACTTTATACAATACTTTGTTGGTACTAGTCAAAAGCGAGAGTCAGAAAATTCTTCTCTTTTAAAAGGCTTTACTATGTTTGTTTGTATCCTGTACTCACTACTTTCGTAGTGAACCTTTATATTTAAACAATTGTCATAATATTTGTACGAAGAAATAACAAGGAATGGATATTTTTAAATATGAATATAGTTCAACTAATAATATTTCTATCCATATAATATGCAACTATACTTATATGTACAATCTCATATTATAGTTCAATGTGTGTACCCATCGATTATAAATAAGATATGTTATTCGTCAAAGTGTTATTTACTAAACATTATTTACTTTTAACTCGAGGTCCATGTAATAAGGGTGGGATTTATTTGACCCAACAATTGCTTTTTCAAGAGTAAAAGCTTATCATAAACGGTTTGGTAACTTCAGATCTTTAAGTCAGAATAACATTGGATACAGTTGAGTCAGTCGGTCCTTCCTAATTATCATAGCAATGACCGCTTATCAATGATATCGATTATTTAATAGCAAATATAAGATAACGTTTTGGGAAGTTATCGACTATCACTAATTATCCGGAGATAACACCAGTTATTACGGGCCTGGGCTGGAGTGCCTTGACAATATAGGCACTTAGATAATCTAACGATAGATAGCCTGTCTTTGAATAAACGCGCCGACGATGTAACTACAACATTTTGATGGTTCATCATCTCTATCAACTTTGTCATCATCAGTCTCGAAATGTAACTTAGTGTTATAATATCAACCCCTATGACAATAACTGAGCAACTTCGGGTTTCTGGTCAATGACACACTAAACGTATTGCAACTAAGTCCTGCCCATATCTTTATATACTATAATTGTTATTATCTTGTGTACTTTAAACTCCTTTTCATGGGTTTAAATGAATTCCAGAATGGTTTTCACCATTCAATGTTATATAAAATGTTGTTTTATATAGCGTATATCAAATTCGTTTATATTTCTAATCAGAAACATAAAGTCTTTATTTATTATAAATTAAATTAAATTTAAGAGACAAGAAAAAGGTATTGGTTCTGAAGCTTAAAGCCAGAAAACGAATCGTTTGCCGGCTTATTACGACTACTTATTGTAAATGACTTATGTACATGTAATTAAGTGCATATCGGTAGAGATAGTGGGCAATATACAAGGGATTATGACATCTTATCAACTAACATAACACCAATACGTGGGTATATTGTTGATAATGTATTTATTTCGTTTATTTTCCCCTTTTTTCAATGCCTTAATTGAAGTCGTGATCAAAGTTCAATGAATCGAAGCTTACATATGTTTCAAAGTCATATATTTTTACTATAATCCTTCTACAAGCCAACTCGTTTAACTAAAACGAAATCTTCCTTTATCTACTTTAATCGTGAATAAACTATCTATTAGATTTCCAGTTACGTACTGAACTGTATACCAAGTCATACTAGTGCCATAAATACGTAATATATTATAAAGATCATACGAATTTAATCGAATTACTTCCATGGTTACCGAACGAAAATTCAAAACTTATCTGAAATTCCCATTCTCGCTTATCGTAGCTGTTATTCAGGTTGTTAAGGAAATTGCGAAGCGCCCATTAACTCGCAGGTGAAATTCGCTAATTAGCCGAAATTAATCTGAGCCGCATTTCACAGTGTGACGTAAACGCGAGATGCTTTTGTTTTATTGAATAATTGCCGAGAGGTGTTTCGGACGAGATGGACTGGTTCCTCCAAGGCCAGCCGTCGAACTTGCGCGAACCCATCGACTGCTTGACGAGCGATGCTGAGATTACGCGGCGGACGCGAAACTATCACATGCTAACACTTACGTGAACAAAAAATACGAGCACGAAATATCGACGGGGCATCTTAACGGGTCTGGCGTTAAAATTAATATAAAAGACATGAAAACACATTTCACTGCTACTTTTTAATATTCGAATAACAGAATATTCTGAAAGAAATTGTCCCGATTAAATATTTTGGAACGACTATAATAAAAATGCACACAGAAACGGTATAGATGTTTATGAAACGAACGCTTCCTCTACTTTATTAACGTGATAATAAGAAAAATTCCAATAGCACATATTTCTAATCATTTATTCGAAATAAATACAGCTTAATATCCTAAAGGGTCCACTTCAAATCCCACTGCGTGGTAGTTAGAACAAGCTTAGAAACAAATTATATTATAACATACAAGTTTGAAAGTAATAGATTTATTACATAAACGACTAACTTCATAGAACGCTACAGAGATAATAAATTAATGTTGACCGTACATCAGTTTTCGATTTATCGCCTGTCTTGATTTACGCGGGGGATATAAATTTTTGAATGAGACCCGGTGGGTTAAATACCGAGTGGACGTTGATTTTGGGTTATTGAAACACATCGAAGGTACTTATTGGAGGTGTCGAAAACGCGCCAGAACTTGACTCATCAAATATTCGAGATTTTTTTTTAAATCGTATATAAACGTATAATACATAATACGTATGTGATGCAAATATATTAACGTTTATTTCTTTTTATATGTTAAAAAAGGAGTGATAAAGATATACAGGAAAGGCATCCTTTTTCTACGAGTACAGAAAGTGGAGTTACAGCAAGAGAGGCAGATAATATTAGATGTAATCTGCTAGAAGAGATTGACATGGAAAAGAAGATTGCAGAGGTGACTGTTAAAGATAATCTATATGCTTATCAACGCTGTAAGTATTGCCAAGGTAATATAATCGTAAATGTTAATTAGATGTATTACGATCTAAAATGAATATACTTAAACAACTTTAAAATAATTTATGAACTTTAAACGTTTTATGGTATAATTATAGTGATAGAATAATCTTTAATTAGATAAATGTAACTGGTATACATACTATAAGTTATGAGGAGACATGTAGCTTTAGGCTGAGCGTTAGAATGCATTTATGCATCGATTAATTTGCATCGTACATAAATCGCATTACAATTTGCTATTAACGAATCAATAGACAGCGTACGGAGAATGTTAAAATAAATGCTTCAAATGTATTATATGAGCTCTTATAAAAAAATATCTTCTATACATATAATGATGTAACTGAGCGCTGTCTGTACATGGCAAATATGGCAGGAGCCTTTATATACCTAAGCAAGAGAACCCAAAGAAATGTTTTTTCGTTTTATCTCTTTGCTTGTCTGTCTGTATGTTTGTGCTCTCTAATCTCAGAAACAGCTTATCCGATTTGAATGCAGTTTCCAGGATTATGTTGTGAAGGGTACTACTTAGAATTTAGTGTCTTTTCATTTCAATCGATTTACGAATAAAGAAGTTATGTCAATTTATGTCAATCATTCCTTGACTGTTACGCGAAACGAAGTTGATCAGGTCAAGTAGATATTCCTACTTCATTAAACTAAAATTATAAAGTTTCTTTACATCTAGAAAAGTCTACTTAAAAGCAAAATAAGACACTTCAGCTTTTTATTTTCAATGCTCTGAACCAAAGCAATGTTCGAATTTTCGGTCCGAAACAAATACTATAAACAAATAAATACATAATAGATAGAATAGATAAAATCAGATGTCGCCGGGCCCTGAATTGCCGGTACGTATCCATTCTCCACGCACGTGCGTCACGGAATATGGCCTATTATCACATCAACAAAGAAACCTTCGAAGGCACGAGCCGCTGAAAAATATACCACGAAATTCGATACCGAGGCATTAAAACCGCGCCATCTTTCAACCGAGCACAATACTAACAAATCCTAGAGGCGCGACTCGAACAAAATATTTCAAATGCAAATCGTGCTAACGCCATGAATGTAATAGTTGGTCGTGGCATGCGCACGCGCCGCATACACCGGAAACAAATTATCATAGCCATATAAGAGCGTACGAAAATGAAAAACTTTTTGATGTCAACGGTTTTTATAAATTGCGCCAAATATAATGGATTAAGAAAGCGTTGTTGCTTTGGATTCATCTATTAATGTGATGGATTCATGACTTCCATAAAAGGTACAGAATGTACGTGTCCGTTCGCTGGTTTCTAACAATTCAACGGAGATAAAATTTAACGTTGACATCCGGTTTTGTGCCAATTTCGATACACGAAAAATGGTCCTTTTCCGTTTTTATGCAAATATTCGTCCAAAAAATGTTTCCGTTAAATTGAGACATATTTTTTCCGTTGACAAATGGTTAACGAGCGCAAAACCATTGACATTCAGTTCGGTAACATTTTGCAACGTGAAGGAGTAGCGTTAAATTTCGGTAATCGATTTGTTCGATGACGTCATGTTTGTTGACTCACAGGCCGCTCAGGAATTTGGTACTAGATTTTGAGGCACTTTTTAACGTATTGAGATCTTTTATTTAATAATTTTGTGTAAACAATTATCTTCTATTTTACTAAGTAAACTTAAAGTGAAACCTAATCAGTAAGTACATAAAAAGTAGGTATTTATAAAGATTTTTTTCTGTAAAAAATTTACCTTCATTGATATTTATTTTTGTTTTATATAGGTATGTTTGGTTGGCTAAAGATGAATGTTTGCCTCTTGCCGAAGCTTGATTTTGATTTCATTCACACGTTATAATGATTGAAAATATACTTGTATACTATAATTATATATATACCTATTCTTGACACAAAGTAACTGTCTTTATATAGGTAGGTTTGTTTGACTGAGAAGAGGCAAAATTTTAAGCGTTACTTGATAGACAATACAATTTTATAATTAGTTATGTTTCAAAACTGGAAATATTAAAACAGTATCAGCACCACATTTCTAATCACTCACGTTTGGCATTGTTATCCACTTCGCAATACAGTTATATTTCTGTGTCGACCCCATCTTGTTATGTAAATACTTGCTCTATTATGTTAGCTTTCAGAGGTTCGTTTATCAGGAATCGCCTGAATGTTAATCTGGTAAGCTATTGTCATATAATGCGATGTATCTAGGCGAAAAGCCGATGTCCGCGGTTCCCTGGCATGACAACATTATCACCGAGTTTTAAGAAGTTATTACCCGGCGGTGTTTGGTTGCTGAATTAAAATCTATATATATAAAACTGTAACTGATCGCTGTCTGTATGTTTAAAAATTAATTTGCCTTCGTATACCAAAACAATGTTTTTTCATTTTGTCTATTTGTCTGTATGTTTATGCACGATAAAGTCAGGGACGACTTATTCGATTTCAATGCAGTTTTCAGGATTATAATGTGATGAGCTTTATTTAAAATTTAGTGTGTTTTTTTTCATTTAAATTGGTTAACAAATAAAGAAGTTACGTCAGTTTATATCAATCATTCATTGACTTTTAGGCGAAACGAAGTTGGCCGGGTCTGCTAGTAGTAGTGAAATAAAATCGTTGCAATAGTTATGGATTGTACGTTGAAGAAGTTTGACTTAATTGTTAAGCAAAAGTCGAAAAAAGGCCCTTTAACATCTTAGTAAAAACATCCAACGTTGGAGATAGGTATTCATTGTAGCTTTATAGAAATCTAAAAACTAAAAAACATTCAAAACCCTAATCAGGAGAAGTCTGATCGGAAGCCAACGGAACCTACGGCTGAAACATTTTAAAAAACAGTCTACGTATATTTCATAGAATGTAATGCTGTTTGTTTGCGAGTTTGTGGTCACTGGTGATATCCGTTTCATGACTACGAACCACAAATTTATAATCCTAATACATATTTAATGTCATAACACGAAATTTTATAAACGTGCACTATAACAATAATCGATACGTGGTTTTAGTACGTTACTATAAAATCCCTTTATTTCGTATTGAATTTTATAAAAAAAACATGTCTACTTTTATCATATTAAAATATGCTAAATATTAATTTTAGATATATAGTGAATCCCATAAATAAATTATTAATATATTTTGCTTCCTTTTACCATTTTTAAGCATTTTGTAATATTTGATATTATAAGGGAATTAGTATTAAATTCGAGTAAGCGAAAGATTATCATACAGTAAATTTAGGTTTAAATATCTTTGATGTATCTATTCTATAAACAGAGAATCCTATATAAATAAATATAACTAAAATTATTTTGCGTAATTATATTTTTAATAGCTTAAAAAAGTACGACAACATGGCAAGCAACAACTATTCTAACGTACAACAAATAAAGAAAACCAATTAATAAATACCTATTAGACTAGATACTTACGTATCATTTATTCGACCAATCTTAGATCGGCTAAAAACCCATAGGTACTAGTGCGTTATCGTTCTATCACGAGTCCAT
>DWJN01000531.1:0-23292 GCA_018248895.1 Carystus phorcus
AGTAGTTCCTGAGATTAGCCCGTTCAAACAATCAAACAAACAAACTCTTCAGCTTTATATATTAGTATAAGATGTTAAGGAAGTGGTCTCTGCCTACCCCAAAGGGAAAAAGGCGTGATTGTATGTATGTATGTACATATGTATGTTAGGGAGGCGCCGCATTAAGTTCCCTATTTATTGAAATCATTACTCATTGGAAGTAACCCAGTTTTTTTCGGATGTACGAAACCTAAAACGATGTTTAATAACCGTCTTAACAAAATGTGTGTTTAAAATTACAAGATTTTGTACTCAGAGGTCTTCAAGTATAGTAAAATATGATATCGTAATTCAAATCTCCGCCGTCGGTGGTCAAGTGTCGTATTCGAGCCTACCTACCACTCGTACAGTTTAAAGTCATACATACGTAATTGACTGTGATTTGCTTAAATGGTAAAGGAAAACATGGTAAGGTAACCTTCATATCTGCATAATATTCTCGAAGTAATTAAATCTGCTAACACGCAAATCCAAGCCCACTCAAAGAGTAGACTCAAGTTAATAGAACCCTTAGTTCTAGTATCTCGTATGAATCCTTGTTGCCAACCGAACAACCGATGCTATTAAAAGTAGGACTTTGTTTTTATATTCCATTTAATATAGAGATAAGGTAAGTCAAAGTTACTGTTGCCAATCAAATTGCCACTGCTTCGAGATACATTATGTAACTTATGCAGTGATTGCGTAGCGGTTTGAACTTTGTTATCGGACATAGAGACACTGGGTTCGAATCCTACACGTACATATCTCTAATTTTCAGTCATGAGCTTATTAAAATCTAAGTATACAAGCCCTAATGTTACCCTAAACTTCCTAAATCAATGAAAATTGCATATAATTTGACAAACTGGTTTTAAAATTACCGAGAACAAACGAATAAACCAACGAACAGATTGTTTTTATGTGAACTGACTTATTAATAAACACATGAACTAATATTTTTACTCAAATATCTTTAAAGTACGAAAATCTAACATTACAGACATCACATTAAAAATAATAATTCTTTTGGTGAACAAAAATATGGTCAGGAAATTGAGCACCTTAATATCCCATAATGTTCTCGGAAGCCAATCTACGCTTCTCCAGTATATTCTATCGAGGTCTTCGTATCTCGGACCTTGGGTACAAGTACTTTACAATCTAGAATTCTGCTCGTTTGCCGATCATTAGCATAAAAAATCTAACATAATACGGTAGAACTAACCTTGGTACTAGGAAGGGAAACTATGAACAGGTTATATAATACCTATAAGTCTTTTCATATATTGTCTTAGTTTTTATCGTAATTCGAAGCCGATGAGGTTAAGCTATAGGGCTTCGTGGCAAGCCGCAAACAAAATATGTATATACTGCGAGAACTTAATTAAAACTAATTCATTGAATCGCCTTGAAGAACTTATAGCATGGCGGCACGCATCGATCTTAAGTGATTGACCGAGATAAGCAACTGCGGGCGTGGTCCGTTGGTGAATTGGTGACCGTTAGTGGCAAAACTCCTTGATCACTTCTGTGCTTTGGAGGAAACATTAAGCATTGTTATTATAGATAGCAGTCGTTAATCCATTCAACATATACAATCCAATACCAACATAGGTACAATGATGTGAACGAATATAGTTGAATTTCGACCACAGTGAAAAAAGTCGTTATTTTAATGGATTAGGATGTTCTATTGGTCAGGTCAGGCCACGCTTAATTTGTTTCTTCTCGTCACGGCCACTACGATGTGTTAATTAATTTTAATTATGCCTTTATCTCTTTTGTAAGCAACTGAAATGTTACTATCATATAAATTAAGGCATAAAAATAAAAACGAAGTACTTTATATCGTTAAAAGGGGTAGCTATTTTGAAGTAAGTATTTCAGTCGCGAGGGCGGTGCGCTGATAGCCAGCCATCAACGGGTAGAGTTCAATCACCCTATTTCTCCCTTTAAAATGGGGTTCGGTTTTTTGCAATCAACGAAATGAACATATTTTTTTTAGTTTTGTTTCATTCGTTTCCCTTTTAGAATCGATGGATAAAACCTTGTTAGTAGTTAAAATTCAGTTCCTATCTAACAAACACGCTATCTTGAATCTATGTAATGTATGCTTCTGAACAAAGATTAAGTAATATAATGTTATAACAACAAACTTGTTTGTAATTTTTGTTACTTAAAGTGCTGTAATTTTTTTCTACGACTGCCAATAACTTAGTACATAATTTCATAGTATAATGATTACAAGACATTGGCTAGCAGTTAGTAAATATTTCAAAATGGCTATCATACAAATGATCCCGATGCACGTGACAATAAATACTGATAAATGCCTATCACGTGTGCTCAATCACTTAAAATGTTGTACTTATAAACCACGCGTGATGTTTCAATATGTTTACGAATGAAATTAAATGAATTTTATACAAAAGCACGTAGGATATGAGAACATGAAATTGATATTTTTTTTTCTTTCTCAGTAGTAATAAAATTATTTCAAAATCTTTAAAATGTCTCCTGTCGTCCTTAGGCATTTTATGCTGATTATAATTGTATTTTAAACTATACAATTTAAAAGAATAGCTCAGGAGCTATCGCGAATATGCGAATATAAAACTATCGCAGGACAAATAAAATTGAGTGATCTCAAACACACACCACATACGTGACGCAAAAATTAATTACACAATAATGAAAAAGTTATTGCTGGTCCGAAGCGAAGCGAAAATGGTAGCTAGTTATATATAAAAGTTGCAGATATTCTGATTCTGTCCAAGGATAAACATTGTTTAATTTCGGACCGACAAAATAATTTCATTGTTTGTTCCTCTAAAGTTTAACTTCCTACTGAAAGTGTTCAGAATTATAAGTTTCTGATTGCTTGAGATCATTTTAAGTGACATTTCGTCATCCATTATCAACAGTACATTATCACTATGAAAATGCCGCGATGCCGCTCCGGTCAGAAATGAGTTCCCTTCATCGTTGAGTGATTACAAAACTGTCTACTTCAAATGCCGTCATCACTATCAATCTTTTCGCCACATCAATTAGTGTTATCTTCATTTATTCGCGTAATTAAAGAAAATATCGTCACTGTAAAGTGAAAATTCACCAAGTGACAAAAATGGCAAAAACGACTTAAGAGTACCACAGAAATCACTGATTTTTTTTCTATTTTTGTGACTAATCGCTGTTCCATAAGTACGATAGTTACGGAGATATTTTTTTTTCAAAAATTCACCAACTACGATAAATTATCGTTAAAGTTAAAAGTTCTGTAAAAGGAAAAACTAACTACTGTCACTGTACTAAATACTATTTACTTTCAAAATTTATTGCTATCGGTATTTGCATAATTCGCCGATTCATCACATTTGACAGTCATCAAGTTGGCTTCGTAAATTAGTATAAGCAAATGATGAGTACACGTAACATAAAACTTGTCAAAAATATAAAAAAAATATTGCAGCCATCTCATTCTACGAACAGATTTCGCTTAATAAACCTATATATAATCCAAAATAGTTATGCCTCTTAGTGAAAACATAAAATTTAACATGCCGTTCCTTCAACCTATTAATGGCCCACTACTGAACACGGGTCTCTCCTCATCACTAAGGAGATCTATAGCATACTCAACCACGCTGCTCCACTGTGGATTGGTGGAGAGGATTTAGTGGCCAATCCAAGATTTGGATGTTTTTAAGCCCCCCGAAGGCCTCCGATATAACTTGATACCGTTATTTACGAAACCAACCGGTACCGACGGTATAACGAGCTCTCCCAAGCACGGAAGCGCCCAAGATTTTTTTGTCACAAGCCTTCACCCATCCAGGTATCGAGCACGCCCGCAGTTGCTTATCATTGTCGATACGCGCTATAAGCGCTTCAAATTGAATATACAACAGTATATTTTTAAGGAAAGCTGACAAATGAACATACAAGCCACGTTGTTGTAAGTGGTCACATAGGCCCATGGAAATCAGCAACACAAACTGTATCAACGTGTTATCTTCCTAGAAAGAAAAGAAGAAAAGATAGTATTGCTTCTCAAACCCCCATCCGGACAACTACGAGTTGTTTGGCGGTTGACGCAAGCGATAGATTACGTTATCTTTTGCAGCTGTTAGAAAACATCTCTGGACTACTAAAGCTCATTAATGGATCACACCGCATAGCATTTCGCCGATTGATATGCTAATAGTGTTATAATATTAATATGATTTTGCTATTAGCATTATACAAGTCTCTTCTAATGGCATACCCGTTCTATAACATGGGAGTATTGGGACAGCGATGATTTGTTAGACATAATGAGTTTATAATATTAGATTGAATAATAATGATGCTGATCAATGATTTGTTATCCATACCGAACAACGTATATCGGACCTGGGAATTATCGTCTAGTTATGTATTTAGTATAAAGTATCAAGTCAATATTAGTCTACTTTGCAACAATCCGCGAGAATAAAGTTGCAAAGTAGACTAATGCTAACTTTATGGATTTCCGCAAAGCGACGCCTGATACTATTGATCGGATACTGATACTGAACTATAAATGATGAAGTAAACTAATGCGTTTAATATAATTAATAAAAGTTAATTTTAAATTCGAAATATTTTTAGTTATTACATTTAACAATAATATATTTATATATAGAGATGTATATATATATTTTTTTTTTGTTCTCAACTCTGTCAGTTTGTTAATCGATAAATTAGCATAAACAAAATTACACACAAACAGACATTGGGCACAACAAGCATGTGTATATAAAAGCTGCAGTCCAAAGTTGTGGGTTGCGTTTCGTTGCATAACTTCCGCAACTCCATACTCCATCTACTTCGATTGACAACTTTGACAGCTGTCGGATTTGAGTGCGCACTTTTGTCTAACGGTCAATTATGGCCAATCGGTCCCGAGAGATAAATATGTATAATTCACGGGACAGTCCTAACAAAATTTATTTATTTTTGACTGTACATCTTTAAAAACTCATCTGTACCTACCTCGATGTTTTAAAGTGAAATATGCACAGGCTAGTCTTATGAAAAAATAAAATAAGATATTGGAACTTCTACGGGTTTTCTAATACAGTGGTCGTCTTTTGGTCGTTTGCGTGTTTGAGTATAAAATCAGGAAAGTACGTACTAAAATAGCCGTGAAAGTAATAAAATATACAAATTATTTAGTGTATGTAAAATCAAATGTAATATTGTCCTTAGTAATTAATAAAATATTGTTCGCCATCTAAATAATTAATATCATTAATGTTTTACTATTATAAGGCAGGAAACGAATTTTCTGTCTATCTGGTCAAGAATTGAAACTGTGATCCCAATTGACAGCATGGATAAGTAGCAGTAAGATCGTCCCAATAGATTACTTCATCTAACTTCTAAACATTTAGGATCATCGATAAGTAATAAAAAGCTCGACGCTCAGCACATCACTAGCTTCACGGACAATTGAAAATATTGAAATTAACAATCAGTGAATCAACTCAAACAATAATTCAGACTTGTCGGAACCGTGAATGCGTGTAAATACAAAACAGAAAGAATGATGAGCAAACATTTATAAAAAATAATTTTTAAACGTCGTATTTCATCACCCGAGTTCTCGACTCGCCAGTAAATTATGGTGATATTATGCGCACTCAATTACGAATGGCCGTCTGTTATACCTGAGGACGGAATATCGACAAATATTAAACAATGAGATATTGTAGATGGATTTATAACTTTTTTGCTTGTAGCAATTCATACAAAGGGGTGGCTTACGAAATCGTTTTATAAGGCACGCAAACATTTCTCTAAAAAGTTGGCTTCTCAAAGGCATTAAAGTTGGCATTGATACAAAAAGGGCATTATGAAATTTTGCCATTAGCGGTCCAGACGAATTTTCGATCGCGCGACCGGCCGTTGCTTAACTTTACCGATTACTCACTACCGACAAGATGATTGTTAACTTGTATTAAAGGTTAATAAAGTTTACTTTTCACAGTCACTTTTTACAGTTTTGGTACAAATTATTCCCGGTACATGGAAAATGTGGACATCGTAGTTAGTAAATTGTCAATTGAACCCGATTCTAAACTTGCCACAAGACAGTGTAACAAACTGACTCAGTAAACTTTGAAAAACAATTTGACGGAACTCTTCAAATTTTTCTTTATTGTATACGGATTCAAAAACGATATAAAAAAAATGTATACGTAAACTGACGCATTAACGTACGTGTGACGTTTATATGTGAGAACACTAAATGTTACCTCAAGGTTATTACAGTTAAGTGGTTTCACATGCGTTTTGTTTATATATAGGAATTCAAGGAGGTGCTAAATGTCATGCGCGTGTATTTCTAAGCATTTCGACTCGTCAGACATTAAGGTTCAAGTAAATTAGCGTTTGAGAAATTGCGCAAGACACGCACTTTCGTTTCTGTCTGAGCCGAGCGAACGTATTGTATCTAGAAGTACTTGGAACATTGAAAAATTAAAAATACCCACCATGTATAATCGAATTAGATGATTCAACGCGTAATTTGCTTAATTATTCTTTATCTTTAAGGCAAAGAGTAAGGCGTTTTCTATTAGAAACGCCGTATTAATGCTAAGGGGGAGCCATCGTAATGTTTGACAGATTCAGTTTATTTAAAAAAAATATTGTAGAATATGTAAGATGTCAAATCAAATCAAATAGGACTATAGTGAAGAATTAACATTAGCAGTAGTTTTTCAAAGAAAAAACTAACTAAAGATAACAACATAGAAGCTAACATGTATTTAATTGCAGGAATCTTAAGATAACGTATTCTAATTATGAGTAATTGAAACTTAACGAGGGAAAATTTATTTCACAGTTATGACCAGAGAAAACAAGAAAGTTTTACACAACACGCACACAAAGACTACATAGCTTCAGCGCTTGCGTAAGTGGTAATAAACATTTCCACTAGACATAATTCGCTGCTTTAGTGATGCGACATTCGCTTGGAATCAATCACCGCGTGCGTGCACTTTCACCGCCCTAAACAGCTGTGATGTCACTCCTATTTAGGGTTGGCGATATGAACAGTAAAACCTTTAACATATATTCAAGAGTATTTTAACATTCCATTACATCTATTAAAATTCAAATTTGTATTAGTCTACTTTGTTACAATTGATTTCCGCAAAATAACTCCTGATACTATTAACTTTATTGAAATTCATGTTACATTCAAAAATATTCGTATCACATCAGGCATGATAATTATTTACGGGTAAGCAACATAGAAAGACATCAGGGATGAGGAGTAAAGAGGTCGAAAATATATAGATATTATTGAACACCTAAATAGTAGACTATTAAAAATGGTTCTCAATACCACAACGGTACGATATTTATTATTACTATAATTTAATAGTGAAATCGTAAGACAAGTTTTAACATTATAAAATTTAAGCGGTTCGCTGAATTTGAAACTTGACTCCTAACAGTAAAATGTTACCCATACATAATTCGGGAACAAAAAATATATTTGCAAGCGAATGTATTCATACATCAAATTGATCGGAGCCGCAGTTGAGTGACGTGCGTTCTTAGAAAACATGAGCTTAAAAATTAAATACCATGAGGGCAGTGTGCGAACGATGCCAAATCTGCAACTAAGGTCAAGGTAAAACCGACCTTACTGTGTTAAAAAGAGGGTAAATTTTTTGCTACGTGTAACATTTGCGAATTCGTGATCAAAAGATCGTGCATTCGATTCGATGCGCGGAAGTCTTAAGCTTCGATACACCTACACGATCCATTGTTAATTACAATATTATAATCCATGAATCTTATTGAGCCAAACGACGCTTACAGATAAATGTACCTTTAATTACACCGGAGTGATATTTTCTGCCGTCAGAGGCAAACCTTACGTTACATTTGTAATACTTGTAATGCCCACAAGGAAGTTAATTTTGAGACAAAGAGGTCCTACATAAAACATTAGTCCGTAGAAAGTGGGTTAACTCTGATCTAACATGGACTCGCTTTTAGGTGCAGATAGAAATATTGTCTTGTACTTACGACCCGAATGTCCAGCGTTTGTGGAAATCAATCTGAATCGGATTTGATTTAATACCTACAAGATATGTTGGTAAAGAGGTTAACATGGTTAACTTGTTTATTAGATAATCCAGTACCGCTTGTCTAATAAACAAGCTCAACGAAGAATGAATAAATAAATCACAAACGATTTACTAAGGTACAATTTGGGAAATCTGAAAATATGTCACCTAAATTCATATTATAATTCTTATAATTAAATGTCCGTATAGAATTGCTTAAAACGTGATATAATTTTTTTTAGCTAAGTAATCTAGAAACTAGCCGACGAGCTACATAATGGTTATCGTTATCCATGGCATTAGTAACACAAAAGAAAAAAGGTAAGAAATAATGAAGCCCCGCAAGTCCCCAGCCGAAAGACAACAAGTTATTTAGCAACTGACTCGACGTTATGTTACGCGATACGCTATAAAATGTAACAATCTTTTATGATAAAATGTCATTTCATAAAAATAAAGCTACATTTTCATCTAAAGCAAGGTATCATATCGCTAAACTTTGAAAAGAATTAACTGAACATTTTATAAAAAAAAAAACATCTTTTATCAGTCGTCGCGTGTCGTTATAAAAACTTATTAACAAAACCTATTAAAGTCCTTAGAGCGGTTATTTTTTCCAGCATCTATTTATGATAAAAACATTATTTTACAGCAGTCGTAACAAGAAAATGAAAAGAAACAGAATTAAATTTATCCGAGCGTTGCCGTATAAATAGCACAATAGGTTCAGCCAATTTAGCGGATTGGATTTACATGACAAATACTTACAAAACCTTTACTATTTACATGTCCTGATATCGAAGTATCTAAATTTTAAATGAGATCGTGATCAGGTGATCAGTTCAGTTGTACAACTGTTGAGTCTACTTGGATAGATCTGGTTTTAAGGTATCTTATTACCTAACGGATTCACGTCAGTATATGGAATTATTATGGACGTACTTGTTAAGGTAAAACCTGACTCCACATTTGGCACTTTGTCGCATTTACGACACGCGACGGATGCAATGCAGATGCGCAATAGTATTAATGAAAACGCACTTTAGTATCGATGAAAACGCACTAAACGTCATATCATGAAGTTCATAGCAAAGACTTAAAAATTTATAATAAAATTGTGTAACCAATTAATAAATAGTCAGCCGTTTAAAAAAAAACAGAGATATAAATCAATTGAAAGATAAAATATTCACGCACAAAAACTATTCAGTGATGAAATGTAGTGATACCTATACTTTCAAAGTTGGGAGTTGTGAACCGTTTAAAATTAAAAAAAAGAAAATGTTTTTTTTTATGCTTTGTTATTCTATTTTGGTTATTTTCATAAATATTAATTGATACAACGTCAGTCGGCCAACCCGTTATTTAAAGGCGATTTCGGTTTCATGCCTTTCATCTCACCAAAACATCACGTACCACATTCAAAAGTTCAAAAATATGTCAAACCTTTTTGCCCAGAATCGTGGATGAAAGAACATTGGACTAGTTAAAAAATAAATGCACAAGGGCTTAGCAGTCTGTTTATGGCCACAGTCGATGTAAAGCGTACAACAATAAAACCTTTTTTTCTCATTACACGCACAATGGCGGCAATAAATGGGACTCGGTCGCTCGCGCAAACGCTCTTCGTGTTCGTATTGTTACTGGCCACTCGAGGGATTTCACTGCGAGCTTTTTATACGATTTTTTAATGCAACAAAGTGCCCATTTTACTAGCGTTGTTTTGTTATGATCCAGTCTGTTTATGATCGGCTCATACGTCCGTGAGGCCTATTAGAGCAGCAGGTTTGTCCTATTAAACGTGAATAATATGCAGCTCAACGCAACATTATTGTCACTATAAATCTGCAAATATAGCTTTAATAAATATTGTATACCTCTTTTATGCTACAGTTCGAATTAAATTGTAAAGTAGGTGTGTAATTTCTGTTTTAAGCTAAAAACATGATACCATTAGTACGTATGGCATTGTATATTTTTTAATGATACTCTGAACTCTTCTCTGGTTAGAGGTAACCTAACTTCACCATCATTTATTACCAGAACAGCATTGAAGTACTCTGCAGAACTCCTCAACGTCTTCTTGAACAAAAATGAATTATTGGAATGTCTTTTAGCGTTATCACTACGCCTATACCTAGGTGGGAGCTATATAGCCTTCACTACCGGTAGCTGTACAGCATACAAGAGCGACATGGCACCAATAAATCGTTTGACACTGCAACATGGCCCATTCGTCTCGCTGCGGGCTCGACAAATTCCCCACCGATCCGCGCTTGTTGGATAAATAACGAGATATCTCCACCGAGTGTGACAAATGGTGGACTGTGTTTCCAGAAGTTAATAGGTGAAGAATAGTTTATCAGAAATACTGTTATTAAAAATTGCGCTTCCCGCTTGCTTCTTAGCTGTCAATAGGTTGGTAACATCTGAAGCGACCATTCACCTCTAAACGGCACGTCTGCCTCTTTGACGACTGTTGACGTAAAAAAATACACAAATACATTTTCACAATTTATAATTAAGCAACATTTCGGTCACGATCTCATGATACTAGAATTTAATGTCAATTATGTGTGATGTAGTTCGAATTGGTGGAATATTCTTGTTACTGATGATTTAAATAATAATCTGATAATTAAAACAATATATATAACTTACTTCGTGATATTTACTTTAAACTATAAGATATACTTCAATTTAAAATACTTAGGTACTCATAAATTGTAAGTCGTGCCGCGGTGATACTGTTCTACAGAGAGAAGAAGCAATGTTAAATTATATATCATACATTCATTAAACGTTACGATTTACGTAAATAATATCCATATTTTCTTCAAAGTATAACATCTTACGTGCGTACGTAAGTGCACGTATGTACACTCACAATTTTTTATATTTGAAATTTCATTGGATATTCGTGAAGGTCCGACGGGCCATACACTAGTAGGTGGGTAGCTATTGGTAAGCAAAATACCGCATAATTTAACTTTCCCAGACAATAAATCACTGGAACAGCTCGGTGAAGACAATGCACTTATTGTTTTACTACATCCGAGCGTTATACAGACCTAATCGGACAGATATTAATACTGAACATCGTGAAATTCCTGTGCTCGTGCCAACATTAAGAGTACGTCAGAACAAAATGGAGAAATCGGAAACAGAATCAAAACTGATACGTAGATTTAAAAAAAAATAGCTTAGAATGAATCTTGAGTCTACAGTGATTTACCTATCGATAAATAGGACTAGATAATGAACATCATATCTTGATCATTAATAGAATCTACACTTGAAAACTGTCATTATCATTTTTTAAATCAGTTGTGCGATTTTGATCATACCATCTTATTACTTACTTCGGTAATGAAAAATATTATAAGGAAACAGGCAAACCTAAGAAGTTTTCATAATCATTTTAAGTGTTTAAAATCTACTAGCCCAATATAGACTTTGTTTTTCTAATAAGACACTTGAGCCCAATATCTTAATTAGGTGATTGTCATATACTGACATATGTAGATAACATTGACTAATCTATTACTCAGAACACACGAGTTGGCAAAGTAAGGCTTTTTGCTTTGAAGGTATATTTTTCAAATCCTTTTGAGATATGTTCACGGCCACGGATCTGAGTAGTAAGGACCATAATTTCATCACACTTCAGTATGTAGTCATTTCTACTACGCTGACAAAGGCAGATGGCAAAACCATTTCATATCATCTTATAGATTTTCCTCCTTCAAACTACCCGAGTCCTTTAGGGAACTAATTAGTAAATTAAAACTAAAAATTACATATATCAATGCCGTAATGAAATTTAATCCTGAAATTACTAATTCAATATTAGTCATTACTAATAAAATGTAGGTAAGGTCTAGAACAGCTGCTGAAATCCGCCGACAACGGTGAATTATAACTAATAGGTAATATTGAAGATAAAGGATCACAGGCAGACAGTATTCAAATAAACACAGTAATTATAGGTATAGCTCAATCAGATAAAGGTATACTAATTGACATTTAAGTTACTACACATATTTACGTATACACGAACCATATCAAATATCACGAAACAGTTAAATAAATGCACGCAATCATGATCATAGGATTTCTTCTACAAGATGCATAGAGCTAGATAGATGTATTTATTGTCCGTATCGGAGAATGAATCGTGAGAAACAAAAAGACGTTATTAACCATTCTCAACATAATGCTATCTGAAGAAACTTTAAATGTCATGGCGATGAGAGATTAATCGAACGAGAAATCAGACGTGTAAAAGAAGTAAAAAAACAATTCTTGTCAAAACAATTTGCGGCCTAAAATTTATATTTCAGAAGAACTTCTATTCAATATTCCATTTTTGAAAACAAACTAATAAATAATGAAGAAAATAAAAATGTAGCCAATTATAGAATTAATTTACTTTTCAATGCAACTAACATTTTTCATACCAGAGAGGAAATAGATTTATCTACAAGTTCCTTAAACAATATTAACAATGAGTGAACAACAAGCTTTGTTTTATAAAACATTGATTTACATGTAAAGCAGTATAGATCGATTTATGGAATTGTCAATTCCATTCATATTACAAGCAGATCATTGTAGGCATTGTAAGATCGTAATTGAAAATGGAATTGATATTTTTTGTAATATTAATGGGAAGTTGGTTTTTACAAACAGTTTGAGAAAACAACTACGCCATCGATTCATCAAATCTCTACTAGTAATAGTAGTAATAGTTACAGATAACATTATGTACCATATCCAAGTATCATATTTTCTTGTCTTGTACGGTGTTACCCAAATTTTTCTTGTATCTAATTCTGAATCGAAACATGTTTCCCGCATTTATAAAGTAGGTATATTACAGGTTGTAATAAAAATGATTACAATTTCTATATGAATGATTGGCGCAACATATAACGCTGACAATATTTGCTTAATTAATTCGATTAGCAATTAATAAGAAAGAGAAAGGATTCCATTCGATTAATTCAGAGACATGGCATGAAATAAAAACATCAAACCATTTATAACATTGCAACTTTTATAATAACAGGCGCGTTGCTTAATAGCGGCAATAAATTAAATTAATTAGGAAATACCCGATCCATTACGTATCAATATAGATTGTTCCAGAATTTCATAACAAGTAATGAATTAAGAAAATATCTTAATTACAATGTAACTAATTCATTAATGGCTCTTGGCAATAAACGGCATTTTAATTTTATAGTTTGACTTCCATATATTTATAATACAAAAAATATACTATGCAATGCTTATATACATAGTAACGGTCTGAACTTAGACTGAACAAATATTTCCAATAAATAAAAAAGTATAATCTACAGTTCTCTATAAACATAACTAAATTAATACGTATTTTGCACTAACCTAAGTATGGCAGACGTTAATTTATTTACCCACAAACAAATACGGACATAAGATTAATATACTTACAAATAATGTTTGCTTACGATCATTTAAATTAATTAATTATAGTTGCTATTGAAATATGTTACGCCAGAAGTGAATTGTGAACCAACGCAAAACATTTAAGTGCAGTCATGCAAATAAAGGTTATTGATGATATGTATATTAACTAGTTATGTACGAATATGTTGTCGATGACCCCGTTGCCTAGTTGGTACCCTGCTTGCGAAGCAAAGGTCCCTGGTTCGATTTCTGGGGCAAGTATGAGAAAGATAAATATTCTCGAATCGTGAATGTGAGTAATAAGTTATTTCAATTGTTCTTGCCACCAGCGGTGCAAAGAATTCTGGAGCTAAAAAATAGGGTGCAAGTGTTTTTTATCTATATTGTGTATCAATATGGACAAAAAATCTCTTGTACTTGACGTCACTGCATAATGTTACGCTTGACTGCAGGAGATTGATATGCAAAACATAAAACTCCTAATAAGGTACAGTAATAACGGTTTAAAATCGTTTGTGACTCTCTTATATGATAGCGTACTAATGTACAAATTAAATGGACATACAGTGCTGGCGTTCATAGCGATATCTTATTATACGATGACGCATGGGCTTCTCTAAAAGCAAATAACAGTTTGGGCCAAAAGCTTTACACATAGCCAACAATTTCTGATCGAAATACTTTTTTGTTACCTAATAGGGAAATAGCGTCTAGACGTTGGCTTGGCGCATATTTGTGGCAAACGACTCGACCATCCGGGAAATCAAATTTAGAAAGTCTTAGAAGTAGAAACGTCACTCAATAAAATGCGGTGCGACCTCTCCGCCGCCTTATCCTTTCAATCGAACGTGGTAAACAATCGATAAAGAGACATTGACCTTTACTAGTCGTAGGCATACAATAGGGTTACCACCTTCCTTCAGGCATATTTAGTAAAATACATTGGCCGTGTCTAAATTAAATGAAACAACTACAAAATAATGTTTCATGTCTTACAATGAACAAAGTTTTACTATTAACTATTTAGTAAAAAATTAAAATCAAATAAAAAAACCCGTTATACACTATTATAAACCTAGTTTTATATTTTTGTTAGTTACAAAACATTTTTTGTATTACCTATAATTAATATAATAAAATAATTTAGGTTGTACATGTAAAAGAAAAAACTCACATTAAAATAAAATAAGACAGCAAAAAAATATTCTGTCTACTCATGTGTACATAAATACGAATATTTACCTTAGCACATTATTTTAGAACATTATCAAGTTGGCAACCCTCGAGATCCATACTAGAACAATACCGTAAGATACCTAGGTAAGAAAGCGGTATCGCTTGACAGATAGCTCCGACCGTCTGGCATGATGTTTCGGCGGCAAAAAATCGAACAAAGGTAGTGAAAGTGAATTAGTGGAATAATAACAGATAGCTCGACAATGATCTCGAGGTGTATCCGACCTGTTATGAGTTCAGAACTATTACAAAATATGAGCATCAACAAAAAGTGTGCGGGAGCGAAAATGTCGCCGATACTCGACAGTTACTACAGTACCATCATCATCTCCCTGCCCTTATCCCATTACTTGTGGTCGGCGCAGTATGTCATCTTCTTCCATTCATCTCTGTCCTTCGTCAGCTCCGCACTTACTCCTTTCATACACTTGTCGTTCCTCACACAATCCATCCATCTTTTCGTCGGCCTACCTCTACCCTTATATCCGTCCACTTTCAAATCTACTACAGAACCAAAAACGACAATTTGTCAGATTAGTAGTGAAATCTGGAGATTATTGCTCCCGGGATCGGGTTTCCCGGCTGTGCGACTGAAGCACCATAATTATGTGCAATAAACATAACGATGTCGTGTTTCGTTTGTGTTTTAATATTAAACATTCTATTCGACTTTAGATACAGTAATTATCTGGATTGTTTTATCTGTCTAATTTTATCATGAAACTTATATATCAACAAAATTTTTTTTTATTATAAGTTAATGCTTGACGTCAACCTCACGTAATGGTAAGTAGTGAGGACGTCTAAGACGGTGGACGCATTAAGTTAGTAAAAGCCTATTTACTCTAAAAAAAAGTATAAAATAATAATGACTTAATGTTGTTGAATGATACGACGCAAAGATCCTCTTTTGAGTTACAATACTTGCAGCTATAACTAGGAAGTAATTATATTGATTCTCATAACTTCCTAAAATTTATAACCATAATAAAAAACAGTTCTTAAAATTTACCAACCGAAACGTATTGCATTACTGCATATTAGCGCAATGATAAATAATTATGTAGATATGTTTCAAATCGAATTCCAACTATCATGAACTAAGACAACCTTATCGCTCTAGTACTTCGATTAATCAACCGGTACTTAACAGTATCTAATCAAGCCAAACCTTAACGGAATGAGGCAACCTGCGTGTTTGCACTAATTAAACCGTTACCACGAACACCAGAGTGGAGTTTGACAGAATCGTATGCGCAGTCTATTCACCGTCGATACTACGGAGTGAGAGTAATAAAACTTTTCTTAATGAAATATAAAGTTTTCGTGAACATATTTATGAATATATGTCCACGTTACTAAATATAGAAAAGATAACCGATGACATTTTACCTGAAATGTTAGTTTGACAAAGAGATCTTGAATAGATTCCCAATTATATTTATGGAACATAAAATGGTTTGTTTTCCCTTCTTAGTTGTTTAAAACATGTTGATATAAGTGCACGAATATGAGTGTGTGAAAGTCTATTTATTTAACAGCGGTTAGTTTTTATTTCTATTTTACAAGTAAACGCGCTTATAGCCTCGCAACACGCTACCGTAGTCGCAGGCATTAAACAGGTAATTGTTAGAGACCAAATTTTATGTTTGGGGGTGGCCTACACAAGAAATTCCCGTCATATAGTTAGATCTTATGGTTAGATATTGTTTTAGGTCTCTTTACTGGAGAGACCCATGCCTTATAGTGAGCTATTTATGAGGGAAGATGATAAGCTTTGTTTAATGTATTTATTTTGGTTGATGACTTTCGATCCGTGCAATTCAAGATACAAACACTATTTACCTCATCTCTTATCCCGAATAAAAATATCTCCACTGATCCTAATAGCCTGAAATAACATACATTAATTCATATGTCGGCTGACAAACACATCGACATCGGAGAGCTCGATGAAGACATCGCGCTACGAAGAATTGAATAAGGATTTGGCAAGAGAAAGTGGCAGGATACGGAACATAATTAAGTTAGAAACATTACGCGTGTCCGCGTCATACGATCGCGGTGCTGCGACCCCACGTTTGGCACATTCGCTAACGAGCGACTCGCCGTTCGCGGACGTGAGCATAATAAATCGCGGCGTACCCCCGCTCCCAAAGGTTAGCCGGTGTCGCTTTCGGCACATTTTGATAGCGCACGCAACTTTCTATTGCATTCCGTTTTACCTTGTTCGTAGTAATAAGATGTGATTGCAACTTTATGCTAAGTGTTCGGACGATTTAAGTCAGTGCTATTTCAGCAGTAATTATCCATGGACAAACCGATACAACTTCAGAATATTTTATGACATTATTGGTGTTAGCATATTTAAGTCACGGCAATCGTATCATCTGTTACATCCTATTTAATGAATTATACTTTCGAATTCAGATTCATTTCTTCGTTGGATTAACATATTAAATTTAGAATGATGTAAATTAAAGTCATTTTAAGTTAATCGCGTATTGTAATTCTAAGGCTGTGAGCAAAATTTCAGCTCAATCGGTATTATATTTACATATCATAGTTGAGTGAGCGCTCAGTTGACAGTTGATACGATTAATATTATTTGTAAACGTGAAGTATCTATTACATAACACGTACGAGTATTCTGTGACAATATAAACAGATAGACATTTAAATTCTATGCAGAATTAAATCAGATTCTACAAAATTTAAGGCTTTGTCTTCGCAACAAGGGATGCGAACAAAATAGTCCGAGAGCTAGCGGCAAACATTAACAACGTCTATTTTAAAACACATTAATGTTTTAAGTCCTTCATCTTATGTAAATAGTCGTGAAACTGTAAACAAAAAAATACAGTTATTTCTTAATTTGAAAATCACTTATCATTTATTAGAAACAATACAATTTCAAAACATTGAGCATTTTCCTCGTGAGAAAATCATATTGGTTGAAAGATTAAAACAGAGTTTCAACTATTTTTAACTGCCTTAAACTCATTATTGGTCTCTCCTCACCACTGAGATAGCCAAGAACATTCTCAAACTTCCTGCTGCAGTACTTGATAATGGAGGATTGATAACTACTGTTATTGAATGTGTACATCAAGCTTGATATCCATACCGCGACTTATCTACCTCGCTACTACTATTCCGCTTAAAACATACGTTTTTCCGATATAAAAATTATCCAATACGCTATACCAGCTTAAAATCTGTGAAACCAAATTTCATGCATATCCGTTCACCCTTGTGATGTAATTCAACATCATCCATCCAAACTTTCGCATCATTGCTCTCATTCGCTTTTCGCACCATTCGCCGTCTCCCAGACAGCAATCGGCAATTCGATACGGATGTTCTCATAGCGGAAGGGATATCTATCGCGGTACAGTCATGTTACACGGACGTCGGCCGTGGGCGGGACGCGAACACTTCGCGACTATCACATCGGTATTTCATCACCAGTAATACAACTAATGATAGACCTTAAACGCCATTCGACACTTTAGTTCACCTTTCGTTGTAATGGAAGTTTAATACGTCGCAAACTGAGCATTACGAAGGTAAACTGTTAAAGTATCTACATACACTTATCCTTTAGTGTATATATCTTTATATATATAATTCTTCTGTTTGTGTGTATGTCACAGAACTCTTCACCGGTGGGACTAATTTTGATGCAATTTTTCGTATGTGTTTAAATAGAATTGAGGTGCGATGACGTTTCATTATACAAGCTCCTAAAGTAAAAAAAACATAATCGAAGCACGAGTGCCTCCTAGGCTTAATAACCTAGCGGGAGATGACTTATTGTTAAAAACTTATCATTGAGCATAACCATTTTGTCATTGGCTCATTTCTTAAGAAGCTAAAAGAGCTTTTAAACGACAAGGTCTTATTGTATCTTAAAAATCCTTAGTTAATCGGAATAGTAAATGTTTAGTTACAAGTTCTTCAGTTTGCTGTTTAACAAAAATAACCTTTACATTACCTTATCACTCCAGTAGCCCATAAGTCTAGCGCAATTATCGGCTAATAACCAGGTTTCCAGTAATAAAAACATTAAGATAAAGCTGGTTTATGTTATTAGACAATCTTATCTCTACGGCCATGTAAGAGTGGTCTATTAGCTTAGCCACTAAGCGTTACTAATGCACTAGAAAGTGTCCCTTGCAAGAGTTGTAAGCCAGTGTACACGAATTATAAGCCACCCGGCTTATACACTAAGCAGAGGCGACGATAAAGCACAGGGTTGTAAAATCAAACGATGACTGAGTAAACGACAATGAGATAGCTGTCGTGATGTTGCAAACCCTTTAACAGCTCAATGTAAGCAAACAAGAAAATCTGACAAGTAAGTTAACAATTCCCATAATTTGTTTTGGCGCCTGTTCCGAGATTGCCGAGTATCAAAATGTATCTTTTCTAATAATAACACAATAACGGGTTGGACCTGTTTCTTATGTTTGATATTTGTTATTAGAATATTTCAATTTTGTTTATGTTTATTTAGTATGATCAAGTCAAAAATATTTTTTCAACTCTTGTCTGTTTTTTAATTAGCCGACAAACGAGTAGCGGAACCATTTGATTATAAGTGAGTGGTCTCTTTCACCCAGACATAAGAAGCCACAAACGTATCATAAATGCATTACTGGCAAAACAAGAAGATAGAAGAAAAACAGAAAATACAGCCTGTATTAATAGCCTCAAACCCCCAGCTGGATGTTAGGAAATAAGGTGGGAGCTAGACAAGTAAATACATCGTAAATGTTTCAAGATGAACCAGAATCTACAAGTGGCATAAAAACTTATCTGTCTAAATTACACCTAAATCGAATTAAAATAATGGTAAGAAATATACCTAACAGTTAATGTGTCAATAAACTTTTGACATAGGTACAGTACCAAAACTTTAATTCGTTCGTCCGTTTCGTTAGTTCGGCGTGTTCTCGCTAGAGGGCCGCACTAAAAACGCTGAAACAGTCTTTTTCACATACTATCAATCGATGATTTATCGTCGAATCGATATTACACGCAATGTCTAGTTCAAAACAGGCCAGGCTTGCCCGCCATAATATGTTAATAGGGACGTCCATATCCAGCCACAATTTTATTGACACACACAACACGTTTCAGCACACAATCGTTTCACGCTTTTGAAGTGATACATTCACTCGTTCCCGCCACAAATGGGTCACGGGGTTTGCGATGATTGCGATCGACCGGCCAATTAAATGAGCACATCGCTTTAATGACCGTATAAATTTTCGCTATAAATTATATTAAATGACTCGATGAGAATAAGGCTAATTATGCGATCGTGACTCCGAACTTAAATGTCACAGCATCTTCGAAACTCGTAGTGAGAGACGATTTTAATAAGAGGTAATTACCGAACGCTTTAAAAAAGAGCATGTCGTGTTTTTAGACACGAATTACTATAATTATTGTATGTGTAATTCGACATTACAGAAATACCTACATTTTGACAGGCAATAAAATACCTGTTCATTCACAGTAAACGTAAACACTTTCAAAGTATAGATCAGGTCCATGCTAATATATCGAACGCTACGCCGCATTCCGATCTGTAGGAACAGACACTTAACGATCCAAATAAGACCATTAGACCCATTTCCACCCGTAAAGACTGGATACCACGAAAGTCCTTTTAAGTTGAAACAGAACAGTAGCGTTTAAACTTTTCTATCGATACGATCTCCGTTGACCGTATAAGTGCGCGGACAATCAACCGTTACAGGTTTTGCGTAGGGTTGCCACTGAGACTATACAAATCTAAATTTCTTGTATAAAAAAGAAAGGTCATGGAGTTCCGGGTTTCGTAGATTCAAATAGGATTATTTTAACTTTCAGCCCAATGTTAATCTTAAATGGATAAACATATAACTTTCTTGTTCAAGGTTTTTTAAGGCTATCCTTAAAAGCTGTTTATAATAAAGTCATTACTTGTATATAAAGAAACACCCACAGTTACATAATTTTCTGTATTTATAATAACTTCATATTTTTCTCTCGCTTTAGATGTATTTTATCAGTCCATAATTTTCAGTAACCTTCCATACAAATGTTAAAATTCACATAAAACTATCTTGTTGGTTACTATTAATTATACCTAATAAAATATAAGGAATTATAAAAAAATAGATAGATACTCAAGTTATTACTGGGAATGGTCGCAAAATCTTAGAAAACTGCATCGTGCCAACTGTTCAGATGGAGCAAGCTATAAAAATTTTCAAACATCCAACAACCCTAGGTGAGGCAGCCGGGAACACTAATATCGTTTTCACTTTTATCGATAAAATCGATCGATACGAGTGATTCACTAGGATAGAACGCAGCGCTGTCAGTTTGGTATCGAGTGTGACTACAATGAAAATGATAAAATGGCTTAATCAAGTTTAAACTAGAAAGTCGTCTGAACATACCATAACTAATACTTTTATGAACCTCGTCGTATTATGGAAAATATTACAGTAATGCTTCCATTTATCGCCGGCTCAGAATCTACAACATTTAAATTATTCAATACCCTGAAAAAGTAACTTGTCTGTTAACATTTCATACTTACTTTTTGTAAAAGTGGTACACCTACTTACTTTCTTGTTAAGTTATCACATAAACGTGAAATATCACGGGGAAGCTACTATTTCCAACTTTTAGTACAAATAAGAGCATGCCAACATCAAAACCAGAAGTTAGTTAAAGAAAACTTATCATATTTAATTAGTTATGATAAAACTGCCCTCAAGTATGCTCTTGACCTCCACAGTGATGAGGAGAGAGACTCGTATTTCCCGATATTAGTATATAAATTAAAATTCACGGGTAAATTTTGGACTTAAGAACATACGATCCGTAATGGGTATGCCAAGTATGAAAATGTCTTATGCCTTTCGAAATAGCTTTACAAATTTTGTATAGAGATATCAAAGGGCTAGAAATTCATAAACCATTCAAAATAAGGAAGAGCTCAAATGTTATAGCACTGAAGGTCCATAATAGTAAGCATTACATACGGGAGGACGATAAGCACAAAGGACCGTGAAAATTTCCAATCTACATCTGACTGGAGTAGTAATAATTAGTAATAAGTAATAATTTTTCATGCACCCCATTCATCACTTTAGAAAAGGAAACCTTAGCTAATGATGATAACTCCGATATTTCATTAATTGTAAATAGGACATCAACAAACACAAAGGCAGTCGTCGATTCAATCCTAATAACAGATGAGTCTATTGGCGATCACTGTCACATACGTAATGCTGCAATACATTCAAATGCCGTCCGTAACGTATTAATTACCAGACTAATGATTGATTATACGGTAAAGCCGACAGGTATGGTCGCAACTCATTTATCATTATTAAGATATCTGATAAAGATATTGCATACCAATTTACGGTTTGCGCTCTTAATTCTAATCTATTATTACAAATTTTATTCGTGTTTCTGTTACTACTTAACGATTCGACTACATTTTGTATGAATCACCTACAAACTAGCAAAAGATTCAATTAATGGATAATGGTCGCTAATGCTCATGGACATCAGTTGCGTGAAAGCATTCACCGATGTTTTGCAGGCTAAAAGGGGGATCTGCATTATTTCTAATACTCCGACATGTCAGAATACTTATACCACCTTTTACGATAGAATTTATTAGGGTGTTACTTAGCCAGGTCCAGCTCACAATACATCACAACAGCGAGCCTTTCATTAATGCAGCCTAAAATAGATAGCGGGACTTATTGGAATTTCGTATCTTGTTGAGCTTAACGGAATTTAAACCATATTTCGATGATTCCATGTCGATGTTGACGATGAACGAATTCATCACCAAGGAAGTAAATAACAAAAGTAACCACTTCTCACTACAATTCATAATCAACTAAGTTAATTTGCACCAGCTTAGTATAGATAGAGATAATGCCACAAGGGCCTTACTTTCTACTTGTGTGCGTGGGTGCAACAACTGCTGTGCATTAATTAATGCAATTGCACACAAACGTAAAACAGATAAGTGAAACTGACCGGAATCATAAACTGACACTAAATGTATATTAGTCTAGAAAAGCACCGGAGTTCAATGAACGAAACCTTAGATCTACAGAGAAGGTTAACCAAATAAGTCTTATAACGACGTGGTTGTAAAGCAGTATGGATTGGACTAGTAAAGTAATCGAGGCCATCTGAATACATCTTCACATATCTCGTCGTATCTTCATCGTACGATCACAAACACACTTTAAAGACACGAGCTGCAATGAATGTTTGAAAAAGTCGGATAGGCCAGTAATATAGCATGCACGTAGAGAAGAATTTTTATATTAAAGGATTCGTGGGTTTTATTTCCGATGAAATAAATGTGGACCATTCTGAGTGATGTCTAAACTCAACACCTAAAGTGAATTCTCGCTGCACCAAATTCTATTACCTG